>JAZHYW010055861.1:0-240608 GCA_037355805.1 Ixodes ricinus | reverse complement strand
TTTTTAATGGTATATTCAATTCAAAAGTTGTTATGCTGAAAGATGCCATGCTGTCTTCACCTTGAGGGCCGTGCATTTCTTTCGGGAACTTGTTGCATTCTTCAGGTACCCCTGCTTCCAATTACATCCACATGTGCGTGTCATGGGGTGTCCATATTTGTCCGTAGATTGCGATTGTCAGTTCCCGAGTGAACCCATGCTCCTCCATTCGCCCAAAAACTATGAAACCGAAACCAATGGCAGACGTGTCTTCCGTCTCGACGCCGAGGCGAGGCAGACTAGAATAAATGATCGAACATGTAAATGAGAGCGGCGCGCAGCACTTCGCGCACACAGTGCCCGAAACTGGACATGGGGAAAGACGTGCGCAGTACTGTATATACGGCAACCCCTGGCGGTGATTTATTGCGAGAGGCAGCAGTGCTCCATAGCGTCCGCGGGCGGTTCACAGTAAGCGAACGAGACAAGAGACTGCAGCGCCCACCCCACGGGGGTTAAAGTAACAAGCGCTTCCATACGAAGAAAAGAAAAGACAAGCAAGCTTCACGGCGGCGAAGAAAACAAAATGGTAAACACCGCGATGACCAGCGATGATAAATGGTTTGGCTCCGGCCTGCCCTCGTGGAGTGCGACCCAACCCCGCCGCCGCCGCCGCATATCTTGCAGGGCGAGTGTGTGTGTGTGTGCGTAGTTGCGCATGCCCGTGTACGCTTACAAAACAGGTCATTGCAAACGGAGCCGGACTCTGCTGCCAGCTTCATCTGGGCAGAGATATGCATTAAGGTTCTGCGTATAGGTCCGCTTAAACACCTCTTTGAAATCGTTTGACCATGCAGCAGCTGCGACGACCCGGCATCCGAAATGGAAGGAAGGACGCAGGGCCGGCACAGCCCTCGGCCGAAGAATGTATAAGGGTGCGGATCCGTCTCGGAGCGTACGTGTATGTGTGTGCGTGTGTGCCACGCGATGCTCTCGCATTAGCATCGGGGTGGTAATTGTGGCCGCAGAAAAAAAGCGCTTATTGTTCGTCCTGCAGTGTGCGCGTGGTGGTGGTATATATACAATTTCGGTGTTCATTATAGTATTCGCCACTCCAGCAAAACGGGCGGCACTCGGCGGGGAAAACGCTGAACTGACCGGAACAGGTCGTTCTCCCCTTTTCTTGTGGCTTCCCTGGTTGCATGTTGTCGGAGGTTTGGAGCGATGGCCACCAAAGTAAAACGAAGCGAGGGAACTTGTATTGGTTGTGTCCACGGTAACGAAAATGGCAGCGAAGATCAGCGTGTTGTTGCCTCTATAGGTCACCCTGAACGCAACCTATGCAGCCGCGTAAATCAGACATCGTGAATTTATCAACGTTCATCAGCGCGGCAGAAGGACAGTACAGGTGGTCTTTTCATCGCTTTCCCGAAGGCTAGGCCTCTGGAAGCTCGCCGCTTACACCAGCACAGCGCCGCAAGTTTTGAAAGTACAGTGCATAAGAATCGGGGCAAACCATTATGAAACCAATGTTTGCTCGCTAAAACCCGGAAGTTGTGCGTTGAGTGGCACATGCATGCACGGCACAGCCTGATTTCGATCGCCGCAATCTGTCGCAGATTGTCAACCCCTATGGGTCACTGGTGTCGCGAATACTAATAATATGCACTTTTTAAGAATCAAGAAAGTGCACTTGAAGTTCATTTTGAGCATGAAGCAACATACCTTTAGTGTCTAAAGTACTTTTTTTATATATATATACAGGCCCTGATTGAGAAAATAAAACCCCGTTTTCTCCGCCCGCATGAATAAACTGCATCTCAGAAAGCTGCAATAATTCCGTGAGAATGTGATGCTATCGGTGGTGATAGAACGGGAATGTCTGACGACATGAACTAACCTAATAATAGAAATAAAACAAAAATGAACTTGTCTATGAGCTCACGTTCACCAGGCCAAATATTCGTAAAAACAAATATAACTGCGAGAATTGTGAGCACCCGTAACATTTATTTCGATAAAAAAGAAAAAAAGAAAAAACGCCAGCACAAAATACAATTTTGTTTTCTTGCTGACAAGTTGTTTTTGGTTAAATAAATACTACAGACGCGCACAATACGATTTCTTGATTTACAGCAAAACTTTTCGACTCGCATGCCAGTGGTTGGCGTAGTCATTAGGATAAATCAATGTGTTCTGCGCATTACAAGTTTGCTATACCTGTTATGAAATTTGATCAGATCCTGTTTTTTGTAAAACAATATTGGTATCGGAAACTGAAACTGTTTCAAGGCACACTTTCAAGTACGTGTCTGGAGTGGCATCATGCCTTCGCAAACAGTTAGATTTCTACAGCATGTGAAACTAACGATTTAAAGGCAAGTTAGACGGCACACAAAAATCAGTTTTTGAACGTACACTCCGATTTATTACAGAGGTGCACGCAGGTGGTGGATGTTTAAAGTGAAAAAAGATCAATAAATAAACTTACCTCGTTCAAAAACAACAACAACAACAGTCACGTGTTCAGGGCAATCTACGCCGCCACTTCGCAGACGCTGCATGCACGCGTAGTGAGAGGTGCTGCCGACAGGTGGCGTACGCCGCGTCGAGGGAGCGTCCGGCCGATCCGGGTTATGATAGCAGACGATCCCGCAAAAGAACCCGAATCGGCCGGCACTCCCCCGGCGCGGCATACGCCATCTGTCGGCAGGACTTCTCACCAGGCGCGCATCGTCTGCGAAGTGGCGACGTAGATTGCCTCAGGACAATTTTTTTAATAAAGAATACTTTTTTTATTATACACTGTAAACTTCCAGCACCTGCTTGCACCTGTGTAGTATATTGCAGCGCGATACGCTAGCAAACCGAATTTTTGCGGGCCATCTAAAGTGCTTTTAAAGCGTTAGTTAGTAACTTAAAGATGAACCCGTAAAGAGTTTTTCTCTCTGCTCAACACTCATTGTAGTTCAACTATTTTTTAGGGTCACAGTCACTCCACGCATTCATTCACTTTTCACACCCTGTTTTAATGGGGAGTCATCACATTATGAACAAAAGTGATAACCAAAGTCCCGGTGAACGAACTATGCATCATGTGAATGAATCATGACACTAGGTACTATATAAAATGAGACGCTCGGCCTCTCGCCACGACTTGAGTTTTTTAAAGTTTTTAATGGCTGTAAAAGGTGGGATCAAAAAGTTTCTAGTCTTATTTTATAGCGTAAAAAGAAAGGGCAACACAATGATCCGCGCGCAGCAGTCAAAGGCAGGGACCTTCCTGTGTCACTATGCCAAACAGCGTGGCTCCGTAAACATTTTAAACTGCGCACACGAGATTTTTTTATTATGTGCACGGGCTCAATAGCAATTACATCATAGACTGCAAACCAAAGCCAGAGCGAACATCATGTTTGTTTGTTTTTTCTTTTGCGTCAAACTTTGCAAATTTGAAACAGAGACATTTGAAATGATTTAAGGCTTATGTCAAAAGCAATGAGTCACTCGCGCTTCAAGAACGGCAGAACATCGCTGGAAGTCGAAGAGAGGTCGAAGAGTGTAACCCTCTTCGTCTTCCAGCGACGCACTATTCACTGCTTTTTGGCATAAGCCTGCTGAACCATTTCTCCAATGTCTATGTTTTATATTTGCCGAGTTTGACGTATAATGGATGTACGCTCTCGCTCTGGTTTGCAGTCTATGGTGAAATCGCTATTGTGCTCGAGCACGCGGTTGCAACAACTCGTGTAGCGCAGCTCCGAATGTTCACAGAATGACAGTGTTTGTCATAATGAGACACGAGGCGGGTCCCTTCCTTCGCCACGATGCGCGCGTATCACGCATACAAACTCAGTCGTAGAACTTTTTAATCGCACCTCGTTGGCCAGGCGGAAAAGATTTCTGTACGCATGTTTCGTGCATCAATCTATCCGGCTGCTTTAAAAGACCTTGATCCCTGTGAGACGAATGAAGCAGATTTCGCCTAAAACCCGATTTTAAAAGGGAGAGAAGTGGTTGAGCCTCGTCATTACGCATTGGCTAATACAGTCTCAGAGGTCACCAGATCAGCTTGCTCTTCTGCTGTTATCGAAATGAAGGGTGCTTTATACAAACGTTGATTTGCGTAAAGCACCCGCGTGATACTAACGGTAACCCGAAGTTGGCTGTCGTATACTGCGCTAGCGACATTGCTAATTGTCTCCAGAAGAGGCGTGAGAAATCATTTCAAGAGGAACCGTGGTCACTGCATAAAGACTCGTGCTGCAAAATTTGGCCTTATTACGTGGTTTCATTTTCTTGTGAAAGAAATAGGTCATAAGCGGGTTTTAACATTTGTTCCATTAATAATGCATTTCAGTAGGTTGCTCCGATAACCCCGATAAAGATAAGATGCGTACACAAAGGCGCAATCAAGGTATCGGGTATCGTTATCGGATTTATCGGGAGGATCCACTAAAACCCTGTAATAAAGTGCATAAAACATTACAATGACGTAGTACTTCCAAAAAAAAAAGAGAAAAAAAAGGGGGGGGGTTGTAATAGCGCTTAAACATAGCCTGCAAAAAAGAAAAGGTGTAGCTTTTACACTCCTTGTCACATATTTGACACCCCAAAACTTCAGTTGGACGTACAGCACACTGAGGCTGAACCGCGGTACCAACTTTCACGAGCGGCTTGATAGCCGAGTTGTACTAACTTATTAAAATATATAATGTACGTATAACTCACTACAAAAAAAAAAAGTAATAGGGGTTTTCTTGGCCCCTACTGCAAAACCTCGGTGATTTTCTTTGTGTCTTCGATAAGTGCAGTATCCGTTGAATATGTATATGTCCCACCGTCATCCAGCCTCTCGTAAAAGTTGGTGCCGTCAGTTCGACGTTATTGCGCTGTACGTCGAATCGAAGTTTTGGAGTGTCAAATATGTGACAAGGGGTGTGAAACGGCACCTTTTTTTAGGTGTAAGACTGGACAGTATACCAATATGTTGCCGATAGCTACCGAGACACCCAAGAAATCGGGGTAAACAAGCGCGAAACACACTCATCGATGAAGATGTCGTCGTCAGCCGAGCGACAGCTGAATAACATTACGCGATATTCAACCTTGGTGTGGTGTTCAACTCGGATCACGCTTCTTGTATTTTTTTGTGAAAGGCATTCGCTGTAGCGATCCCAATTGGTATATGCACCGAAACTGTCCTCTAGGTCCATCCAGGTCGCGCGCGTCCAGGTCTTTGCTGTCGCATTCTTTCACCTCACGAATGAACCGCAGCGGACACTCTATATATGAGAGCCATCGCGGAGCCGATCGCCCGCCGTGTATGAGCGTCACGTGCCTAACAAAATGGCCGCCCCTCAGACACGGGATACGTTGATGGCATTGGATGACCTCTCTGACGTCACGCGCTCGGCGGTGGCGCCTCTGTCGGCGTGGCGCGGACGCTTCACTTCACACGAATCTGATTTCTGCGCACACTCAGTGCCTGTATGACACCTGGTAGGGGTAAACGCGAACATGTTTGTAAACAGCGTGTTCATTGGTCCATAACTTTATGCTTTCCCAAAAGGCGCATAATATAGCTCACGAGGCGAATATACGACAATACTTCTCGCGACATAAAAGATTTCGGCCGGTTGGCGAGCGACCATGGGCAGTCTTCCTCAGACCTCCTCGTTCTGGACACGTGTTCTCCGCGCTCATTGAATGACGTTCGTGCCTGCATAAAATGAGAAAAACAAAACGTGTCTACTTCGTGTGCGAACGAAGTTTAAGCTGGAAGTTGATTTAGTGGGGCCGACCATACACGCGCATTTACGGCAGCATATATACACGTCGCGCATTTCCAGCGCTTGTCCACCCGGCAGAGAGTGCCGGGTCACTGGGCACTTGACGCTGGCGCGGTGTCTGATTTTTCGCAAAACGAAAGTCTGCGCTTGGAGGGGAACGGAGTTTCGGCACAAAGCAGACGGCGCCACAGCGCTTGCCGATGTTATAGCCAGCTGCGACAGCTGAGACACGAGCCTCCGCATCCATAGGGTTCCCACGCGGATATGCACGCCAGTAAATAAACGTCGAAACGACGAAGAGAGAGAAGACAGTTACCTGGAAACATCCTGAATTCCATGGCAAAGAAATCCCATCTCCATGTCGTGTCCCGAAATCTGCAGGAACGCGGGGCGAAGAAAGAGAAACGCTTTTTTTTGTTTCTTTCGTGTTCTTTAATTTTTTTTTCTTTTCTCTATCTCAATATTCCTTTACTATACCTTTACTACCTTTTCTTTTTTTTCCTTTCTTCTCGCGATCATACGCACGAGACGAGCGCCCGGCACCCGAGCGACGCATAAATACCCGACCGGTTAGACGCCAAGGAATTCCCCGTCGCTTCCTTCCTCCTAACCCGGCGTGATTCACTGTTATTCCGAACATTTCCTCCAGTGCACGCACATACAGAAACCCATACACACACCACACTCTCTCTCTCCCATTTCGCCCGTCCAGCATTTCTCTTCTCTATTCCTGACAACTCGCTGTTCCTCGCACCTTCTCTTTTTTTTTCTATCCACTCTAGTATCCATACTTTCCATACAGTATGGACAGCGAATTGTCCATACAGCATGGACAACACACTATGCGAACAGCGTGTAGACCCTGTGGTGACTACGCTAAAAGTGCGCAAATTCTAGTGATAAAAGATATCACTTCCCATAAACAAAATATCAAAATTTCCATGACAAACGGGCAGAATTCTCACCATAAAAGTTACGAAATTCACATAATAAAAAAGTGCGCAATTCCAACGATAAAAGTGTACAATTCCCATTGCAAAAGTGCGCGATTCCCGCGATAAAAGAGCCCCTATTCGCACCATAAAAATGCCGAATTTCCGTTATAGAAGTGTCATATTTGCATTGTAAAAGTGCACAATTTCCATGAGAAGTGTGCGATTCACATTTTAGAAGTGCGCATTTTCCGTTACAAATATGTGCAATACCCATAAAAAGTGCAACAATTACCACAACGAAAGTGCCCAATTTCAATGATAAAAGCGCACTATTCTCACTGTAAAAGTTCGAAATTCCCATTATAAAGTGTATAATTCCCATTATAAAAAGTTCACAATTCTCAGCGTTAAAGTCCACAGTTCCCGTCTTAAAAGCGCGCAGTTCATTAAAAATTGCACAACTACCATAATAAAGTGCCTGATTCAATTCCATTATAAAAGTGCACCATTCCCACCATAAAAGTGCATAATTATAACAGTGTCCGATTCCCATTATAGAGGACACAATTTCCACTATAACAGCGCTCGATTCCCATTATAAAAGTGCTACTCATTACAAAAGTGTACAATTCTCACCATAAAAGGGGCAATCCCCATCTTAAAGTGCATAATTCCCCTTATAAATGTGCACAATTCTTATAAAAGTGTGCAATCACCATAATAAAATAAGAAAGGCTCACAATTACCCACTTTTAGTCCATTCTGTTCCACCGAGGTATGTAGTACGTATACCATATTGTGAATACATATAGACATTCTACAGCACGGGCAGTGAATGAGCAGTACGATATGGGGCATATGTGTATGTATGCGCCCTGTATACGCCAACGTACCACTAGCAGAATGCAACGCTAAACGTGTGTTAATAGATCCCTTTCACAAGTCCATCAAGTTCAAACAGTATTGATGATGGCCATTTCTTGAGGCCCAAAACACGTGATTGGGTCCGAGTATACTCGCCGAACACATGCCAGAGCACCTGTGACAAATACATGCTCAGAGTATAAGGGATCAAGCAATGACCGATAGGCGATTGCGCGGACCTCTGAAAAGTGTATATTGTGCACTTTGAGGAAATACCAAGTAGGCTTGAAGTATTTTTATCTTCTGGTAGCGAATATCCCTTTAATGTCTGATGTATAATATAAATATGCTTATAACATAACTTTTATTTTAGTGTTGTTGCGACTGCATATACGAACCTGTGGTGCTGTCACAGACCCAGTGTGATTTCAGTGATGTCTCCATGTTGTATTAAACCTGAGACCCAGGAACACAGAAGGGGACTCGTGTTCCTGAGTCTCGGGTTTTATTACCATGGAACATCACCGGCTCGCTTGTCTTTAGAGTATTATTCAAGTGATGCGTCAAGTATATTTTTGTATATACTTGTAGCGCGCCCCGAAATACACTTTAAGTTCATTTATCCAAGTGCTTTATGTTTGTTTCTGTTGTACTTTATTATGCAAAAGCCTTAACTGTCCCATGGAGCGAACCGACGTCATCAGCTTTGAAGACGCGCCAAGCGGCACCTTCCCCTGTCGGCCTCTCCCAATGTTGTCTGTAGCAGAAATCTGATGGATAGGCTTCTATTGGCTGGCGCGCGTCATCAAGGAACGAGGCTCCCATTTGCTCTCGTGCGGCGTAGTTCCAAACCACGCCACCAGGGCAGCCCCCCCCCCCCCCCGAAAACAAAATCCTGGCTACGTCCTGTCTCCTACGGCTATTTGACGCCACATCGACCAACTGCGCCCTCGGTCACGACCGCGGCAAGGAAGCCACCGGACGTTGTTGTTCTACCACCAGTCACACGACGGGTTTTGTAGCACCACAGGAACAAGCATCGCCCGAGTCTGCTACAGACCTCGTTGGGAGAGGCCTACTCAACCGCCTCCAGACGGCAAGAACAATGCGCCACCACATCCGTCGGCGACACAACCTGCACGTCTGAGTCAGAATTACCGCTATGGCGATCAACGAAGTCACGCAAGCCGGTGCAACGTTTTCATTTTTTAAGAAGAAAGAAGTGCTGAACTTTATTGCTTTGTCACCTCACAGAGCGTCGCGGCTCCCCCCCCCCCCCCTCTTTCCCACGCCCCCCTCCCGGGGCTATAACCTTTTGGCGATATATTTTGGCAAGGTCAAGGTCAGATTCACACACTGGCGACTTATTACGACCTTGGAAACCTCTGTAACAACCTTCGCGACGAGAGGACAGACTATCAGCCATCTATTGGGTACCGTGGAAACATGGAGGTCCTGCGTATTTTCTACTTTTCTCGCGCATCATCCTTTCTTTCGTGGCTCGAAAATCTTTTGTCAACGTTATAAACGACTTATTCTCTTGTAGGTAGTACGCACATTCGACCTCGGAAATCCTGCAAAACCTTCACTCCAGTGAAACGCAGTTCCAGGGGTCACCGCATAGATGGAGCCAAAGCGTACCACTGTGTTCTACCCGTCCGAAGAAATGCGAAGAGGCTTCAAAGCCACCTCGGTTCTAAAGGCCTCGTTCACGACGCTGGCAGAGACCGGAGAGACCAGACCGGTTCTGCGCCTGCGACGCCCTAGTGACCGGCCGCGCCAAAGTCGCAGAGCTGGTCCTAAGACGACGTAGGAGGCTTAAAACCTCGCTCCGGTCTCCTCGGTCGAAATTCTCCTCGGCTGTAAATGCGTGAACGGGAGTCACAAGTGTGCGAACGGGCCTTTGGCCACACGTCCCCTTGTGTCCCTCTGTCCCCTTGCCTCCTCTCCTTCCACGTTATATGGGCAACGTGTTTGACTGAGTGAGTTGAACGCTGTTGTTAAACCTACTGGCTTGTCTGTCTAGCGTGCGGCCTCTGCGCGCTGTGGCGTTGCAACAGTTTCATAAATAACAAATAACGCAAGTGGTAGTACTTTTCGTGCACATTGCCTGTTTTCTAAGGGCATGGCCTGATGGAGAGCATGGTGCCCGCAGGAGACATCATTCCAGTAATGGTCAGTCTCACGTGCCGCCATCTTTGTCTGTCGGGCTGCGGGACACGTTCTGGGCATGCGCAGAGGGTCTTTCTGCGAAAATTCAGTATTTCGCAGAAGTACACTTTCCACTCAAAGTAATCCAACGATGCTACCGAAAACCCGCAAAAAGAGATGCGCATTTTGCCGTCCAAAGAAAAATGAATGAAGCGGAAAAATATCAAAATAAGAAACAAAGAACGGATTAATGAAGCATTCAGAGCACTTCATAATTAAAGCAGCGAATTACGGCCCTAATCCCGCGTGCCGATCTGAGATCCTCTCCATATACGTCTGTCGAATGCACCCAAGGAGCAATCTGTGCCGTCCAAGTTTTTGTTTTAGCATCTAGAGTGCACAAAGTTTGAACTATCATCTAGAAAAAAAATTGCGGAATCATCGAATACGTTTCTTGTAATTGGGGGGATCGGTGTCCGAGCGGGCTTAGCGCACACCAGCTCGGAGCACGTGGAGCGAAAGCTCGCGCTAGCAGAACCCAGGGATCCCATGGCTCAATCCCCACCCCTGCCCGTTTCGATCTGGATGATCATTGTACCGACGTGCGGTCGTGTACCGCTTACGCGTGGTGCATGCTAAAGACCCCAGGTTAGCGGTTGTACTCGCACTGGCTAAATTGCTCATCTACAGCGAGTGACTCGTCGCAACTTTGAAATGGCTGACCAATCTACACGCTGTATAAATATCCACACGACCCCAATTAATATTACCACTACTGCGTGGTACGCGTTAAAGACCCCAGGCTAGCGGTTGTATCTGCACTGGCTTAAATTGCTCATCTACAGCGAGTGACTCGTCGCAACTTCGAAATGGCTGACCAACTACACGCTGTATAAATATCCACACGACCCCAATTATTATTACCACTACTGCGTGGTGCGCGTTAAAGACCCCAAGCCAGCGGTTGTACTGCACTGGCTTAATTGCTCATCTACAGCGAGTGACTCGTCGCAACTTTGAAATGGCTGACCAACTACACGCTGTATAAATATCCACACAACCACAATTAATCATCACTACTCCGTGGTGCGCGTTAAAGACCCCAGGTTAGCGGTTGTACTGCACTGGCTAAATTGCTCATCTACAGCGAGTGACTCCGTCGCAACTTCGAAACGGCTGACCAACTACACGCTGTATAAATATCCACACGACCCCAATTATTATTATCACTACTGCGTGGTGCGCGTTAAAGACCCCAGGCCAGCGGTTGTACTGCACTGGCTAAATTGCTCATCTACAGCCAGTGACTCGTCGCAACTTTGAAATGGCTGACCAACTACACGCTGCTATAACATATCCACACAACCCCACTATTATTATCACTACTGCGTGGTGCGCGCTTAAAGACCCCAGGCTAGCGGTTGTACTCGCACTGGATAAATTGCTCATCTACAGCCAGTGACTCGTCGCAACTTCGAAATGGCTGACCAACTACACGCTGTATAAATATCCACACGACCCCAATTAATATTATCACTACGTGTGTGGTGCGCGTTAGAAGACCCCAGGGCCAGCGGTTGTACTGCACTGGCTAAATTGCTCATCTACAGCCAGAGACTCGTCGCAACTTTGGAAATGGCTGACCAACTACACGCTGTATACATATCCACACAACCCCAATTATTATTACCACTACTGCGTGGTGCGCGTTAAAGACCCCAGGCTAGCGGTTGTACTGCACTGGATGAATTGCTCATCTACAGCCAGTGACTCGTCGCACCCTGAAATGGCTGACCAACTACACGCTGTATAAATATCCACACGACCCAATTATTATCACCACCGCGTGGTGCGCGTTGAAGACCCCAGGCCAGCGGTTGTACTGCACTGGCTAAATTGCTCATCTACAGCGCAGTGACTCGTCGCAACTTTGAAATGGCTGACCAACTACACGCTGCATGGCTAGCTATCCACACAAACCCCAATTATTATTATCACTACTGCGTGGTACACGTATAAAGACCCCAGGCCAGCGGTTGTACTGCACTGACTAAATTGCTCATTTACAGCGAGTGACTCCTCGCAACTTTGAAATGGCTGACTAACTACACGCTGCATAAATATCCACTAATAACCCCAATTATCATTATAACTACTATGTGGTGCACGTTAAAGACCCCAGGTTAGCGGTTGTACTGCACTGGCTTAATTGCTCATCCACAGCGAGTGACTCGTCGCACCTTGAAATGGCTGACCAACTACACGCTACAAATATCCAATAACCCAATTAATATTATCACTACTTGGGGTGTGGTACACGTTGTAAAGACCGTACAAGGTTGTACTACCTGGCTTAATTGTCTATCTAAAAGGAGTGACTCGTCGCAACTTTGAAATGGTTGACCAACTAATGTTGTATAAATATCCACACAACCCCAATTAATATTATCACTACTGCGTGGTGCACGTTAAAGACCCCAGGTTAGTGGTTGTACTAGTAATTGGCTTAATTAAGTTCATTTCTCCATATGAGTGACCTTTTCGTCGCAACTTCTAAATGGCTGACCAACTACTACAAATATCCACAACCCCAATTAATATTATCACTAACAGTGCGGTACACAAGCAAAGACCCCAGGCTAGCGCTGTACTGCACTGGCTTAATTGCTCATCTAAAGCGAGGGATTCGTCGCAACTTTGAAATGGCTGACCAACTACACGCTGGCAACATCCACACAACCCCAATTAATATTTGACACTACCGCGTGGTACGGTTAAGACCCCATGTTAGCGGTTGTACTGCACTGGCTTAATTGCTCATCTACAGCGAGTGACTCCGTCGCAAACTTGGAAATGCATGGGACCCGTTACACGCCTCGTGGCAAATATCCACACAACCCCAATTAATATTATCACTACTGCGTGGTACACAGCAAAGACCCCAGGCTAGCGGCTGTACTGCACTGGCTTAATTGCCATCTAAAGCGAGTGACTCGTCGCAACTTTGAAATGGCTGGACCAACTACACGCTGTATAAATATCCATTTTCAAATCAATTAATATTATCACTACTGCGTGGTGCACGTTAAAGACCCTATAAGGCGGTTGTACTGTACCTCGGTTAAATTGCTCATCTAATAGCGAGTGACTCGTCGCAACTTTGAAATGGCTGACCAACTACACGCTGTATAAAATATCCACACAACCCCCAATTAATATTATCACTACTGCGTGGTACACGTTAAAGACCCCAGGCTAGCGGTTGTACTGCACTGGCTTAATTGCTCATCTAAAGAGTGACCGTCGCAACTTTGAATGTATTGACCAACTACACGTTGTATAAATATCCACACAACCCCAATTAATATTAATAATTACCGTGGTACTACGTTAAAGACCCCAGGCTAATGGTTGTACTGCACTGGCTTAATTACTCATCTACGAGGAGGATTGTCGTATCCTTTGAAATGGCTGACCAACTACACGCTGTATAAATATCCACACAACCCCAATTAATATTATCACTACTCGCAGGGTACGTTAAAGACCCCAGGCTAGCGGTTGTACCGTACTGGCTTAATTGTTCATCTAAAGGAGGATCTGTCGCAACTTTGAAATGGCTGACCAACTACTACTTTTCGTATAAATATTCAATTGACCCCAATTATTTCTTTTGTAATTGTAAGTGTTACATGGCACTACGTTTTCAGAGCCACAGTGCCATTTAATAGCAAACATTATTGATAGATTACTTATCAAACAATATCATCTGTCTTATTGGTTTGACGCAAATTAACACATATTATTATTAAAGAAATGATGAGCCAACTGAAGATCCCCAAAAACCAAGCGTACCAGCATAATACGTAGCAAATAAAAACACAATAGGCTGTTATGTATTAAAACAAACAAAAAGCAGAAACATGTACGAAGTTTTAGGCCTACATACCTCCAGGTGGTGCCCAATCTTTTTAACAACGTTATTTTTGTTTCAAAGAACGGATAATGGGCTTTCTGAAGATTCTTTGCTAACTTTGGCAATTATGCATACTAGCTGTCGCTCAAACTAGTGAAAGTATCTTGCGTTATGGGTTTTTAAAGACGCTTGAGTTGTCATTATCTTCAAGGCGTCGCGTGAACTTCTGCGAGAAATTGTGTATATTTTTATGTAGTAGTACTTGTAAACAATCAAAGCGCTAATTTTACAACAACTGAACTAAAGTTTGCACTGTTACTAAGGCTTGTGTGTCATTCAACATGATCGAAATTTATTACGACCAATATGCCTTCCTGTTTTTGTTTTCGATTATCCAAGGTGAGATTCAAAAACAAAAACAATACAACCAGCAGCAGGATGAGAGCAATTTATTGTTTACTTTCTAATGTGGGTAAGTAGTAACTGTAGTTCCTCACATTTTGGAGTAATTTGTAAATAAAAAGCCGCCATATGAGAGTTCTAATCTTTATCTAGGAGCACAAATCTGTAGGGCCACTTCCACCAACAACGAACTATATTTAGTAAAATAGTTTGGGTATATCTTCAGTTATATTTAGAAGAAGAAAAATATTTGTCTCAATTTACGTGACTTTTAAGAAATTAATGCTCAAAATGACATTTTGCTAAATGTATTGGGAAATGTCTATGCAGTAAGTATCAAACACTTTTAATTGTTGCAGGATGCTTGTGAAATGCATCTAGAAAGTTAGCTTCTAATGGTACTTGTTAGCAAACATTCCATCTGGAATACTTCATAACACGGAACACTGTTGCACAAACACCTCCGTGCTCCAGGCATCTAATCTACTATAGGTTATAATTGCACCGATTTAAAATGCTGTCTCTTTTTATGCATCAATAAAAGGCCGAATATGCTAGTTACTCTCTGTCTGTTAGCTTGTTTCAAAGTATCATGTCTGGTCTTATCGCATCTTTGAAATTTATTTTTGGCTGAAAACGAAAAAGGGACGTAGGAATATAATGACGAAATGCTTTGAAAGCCCGTTTCGTCTGTATTGTCTCCATGTCCCTATCTCGTTTTCGTAATTTATACACACCCAACTCGCTCAACTATAGCTATCAAAATTCAAAATGCTTCACTTTATTTCTCCGTTCTTCGAGTTTATATCCCGTTTGGACATGCAGAACACGTGTACAGCAAACCTCAACTGTCCCTCATTCAATTCCAGGCATGTCGCCGCTGAGGAAAAAGGAAACAAGTCCCCCTCTCCTACAAAACATATATGCACCGACAATTTCACGCCGCCTAAAATCTCTTGCATTCCGTTATTTCAAACTTTTGCCTCCTTTCTTTTACACCATAGTTTTCAGACGCCTACAGTTATGGCTTTGCACCCAATTTTCACGACCTTCCTTCGCGCTTTCGCCCCTGGTATCCGTACGTCGCACGACCACTGCCACCACCGCTAAACAGACAGACGAAGAATTGCCGTTCCCTTCGCGTCATTCCTTACATCTCACGAGACACACGTGGGCCAAGGGAAATGCCCCTCCCCGTCCCTCCCTCAATCCTCTTTTCCGCCTCACCCCTCACCCGATGCGCCACCACTATGCCAGGCCGGGCAGGTTCCATTCCTCCTGCCACCTCGGATACCCCGGTCTTCCTGCGATGGACGCCGCGACGTTGCGGAGCCACAGGAGCCAATCCAATCCAATTTGAGGATCGCGTGACTTTCCCGGGCCTGTAGCCACGTGATGCAATCATAGTGCTGGATTGGCCGGTGAGTGGTTTTTGTAGCGTCTTCTGCAGTCCATCCTGAGATGAGAGAAGTGTGCTGGCTTGGCCTTCCACCGACGTTTTTTTCGTGTTTTCTTGGAGGAAAACCGAGCGCTTTTTCGTTTCTGTGACCGACTATGCGGTCTTCGCGGTGGCCTCTTTGCTCGTTGAGAGGAGTAGCGTTAGGTTGGCGGTGGTACGGTGGTGGGTTGCAGTGGTATCGACGCTTCTTTCCTGTGCGAGCATGTGCCAGCCTGCCTGCGTCGACTTACGACGGTTCGCGGGGGCACTTGGTGTTCTTGCTGTGCTGTGCGAGCCGCTGTTTTTGATACAGTTGTTCCGTACAGTATGGACTGTTTGGGGTCTCGACGCGGTACGTTGTCGTTATTGTTGTGTTTCTGGAATTTTGTCTTATGTGTGTCTCTCCGCCTTTACGCTGTTTTTTTTTTTTCGTGAGTTGCTTTTGGTGGCGCTGAGGGTGTCGTGCTGAATTGCTCTGCCAATAGGATTTGTGGTCGGTGTCGGCCGCAGTGGTACTACTTCCTCTCTTTACTCTGTGTGGTTACAGGTTTGGAATGGTATCTGTTCTAACATCTTCTCTTCTGTGATGTGTCCAAGTGTGTTTTGTTCGCCCTATCAGCCTGCGAACACTTATAGGTATGTTTGTGTCCTGTTGAAAAGTTTGAAGTTTTACCCATTAAAAAATTATGCAGGTTTGTTCATATTAGGCACTGTATTACTATTAGTCACAATTATGGGTGACGTCTTGTGGAAAACACATCTCAGCCGGCAAAACAGTCACGAGAAATTCTTTCCAGGCTTGTCTTCCTAATTCCCGGTTCTGAGGTTGCGATTTGTTGTTTTGGGAATATTTGTCAACGCATTCATAATTGCATTGTTGTTTCTTTACAACGTAGTATTTCCGCATTACACGGGAAACATCTGCTTTAAACAAAAATTAGAACAAAGACGTACAATTGTAAAAGATACAAGCAGGGACACAAACAATAGTGTACGTTTTGGAAGCCCTTCTGGGACGGTTTGATCAGCAGGCGTGCCTGACATTTTTTCTTTTGTAGCCTAAATCCACAACAAATTAAGCTCTTCTCATTTTTCCAAGGCATCTATCTTGCCAGTCTTGTCAATTAACGTCCAGTTTCTCTTACGTGCCTAACGAAAGCTTTGCTAAATAATATAAATTGTGTAATAGGCAGTAAACTGTCATTACGCCGAGGGAACATGGTTAAAATGTACATAGTACAAACTTTGAAACTTGGTGCGAGCCGGATGTCTATCCGACTGATGGTCTCAAACACAATATGCGGATATCAAAACGGGTGATGTCCATCACACTAATGTTGACGCTAACAATTAAACTCAAAACTTTAGTTTCCACAAATTTCAAGTTGTCCTCCCACGTGCTACTAGAGAGTAGCTTGATGGGGGTCAGAAGAGCACGTTAAAATGGCAAAGAGCAAAAATACATATCTTGAACATTCAAGGGTTATAAAAATCTTAATAATGCAAAAAGAAAGAAAATATTGGATTGGATTGAAACCTTATTGGTTATTGGTGGAAGCAGCTGGAAACGTTAGATAGCCTAGATTTCAGTAACACGCTCTGCACATTAGCGTCTACAGCAATAATTTTTAAAAGAAAAATATATAACAAGTGGCACTCACGAATTCGCCAACGCCTTTTTTAATCAGTCACTTTGTAATGAGGTTAATTTTATGCCTTTCAAAGGCGACTCCTTCGAACCGACTTTACCCTCAATTTGTAACTTCTGCGTTATATGGGCGTACCAGGCAGCAGCTATTCCCCCCAGAAAAAGGGTTCTTCGGCGGTTCATATTACAAATTCTGGGACCACTCGCACCAAAGGGGTGGTTTTCAGCTTATCGGAAAAAAGCTGAGAGTTCATTTGTGGAGAGAGGTAATTGAGATACCTAAATCTGGGCAAGTATGCAGTAGATACCTCAATGTATTTCACTATTGAGTACAAATACAATTTCTCAAACGTATTCAAGTACTGGCGATACAGATACCTGAAAGTACTTCTCCTGAGACACTTTTTGAGATAGGGTTTTAGGTCATGATATTGCTAGTTCCGAACCGATCCAATACAATTATTACACAGGTATCCCACTATTTGGAACATTCTGATTGAATTGGCCTTTGAAGGTCTTACAGCATAGTCGCAAAATCACTGGCTGCAAAAAAATCAGCAGAACCCATCCTTTGGGAATGATTATCTACGTTAATGCGAATAGCATCAAACGGTGCGGAGTTATGCGCGTTCGTCAGGTGGCCGGTACACTCTAGATACGCCAGCCCACTCTTGAGGCGATTCTAAATTTGTTGACACTTTCACAGCCCTGCGCACGATCTCCGCAGCCCAGCACGTGCGTTTGTGTCACTTTAGGAAGGCGAGCAAAGCACGCGCCATACGCACAAACACTCAAAAATGGTACCGACCAGACTTTCTGGCGTCTCAGCTAGTCTCAACCAACGGTACTTAAACGGTTGTTTATATCTTTACCATAGGACGCGCTTACAGCGCTGTCACAGCTACCGGTGCGCGCGCGTTCCATGCACGAGGGCTCATTCCGCTCTCGTGAGGCTGAGCACGGCCGCTACATCACCCTCTCCCGAGCGCGGGAGAGGGTGAGCTAGCGGCAGTGCTCAGCCTCACGAGAGCGGAATGAGCCCTCGTGCATGGAACGCGCGCACCGGTAGCTGTGACAGCGCTGTAAAGCGCGTCCTATGGTAAAGATATAAACAACCGTTTAGAGTGCGTTGAATGACTGCCTTCATAGCTCTGTGGTTAGCGCGTCTGCCTGCTGATCAAAGGGTCAACGGTTCGAATCCCAGCCGGCGCCGGTCTTTTTTATTTATTTATCGACCCGCGGCGTAAGAGGTTAGATAGCCAGGATAGATAGATAGATAGATACATAGACGAAAAGTGCGTGAAGTATCCAAAGAATGCCATTCCTCGCGCTAAAAACTGAAACGCAGGTATCAGAGTTCTTCAATAAATGCTGCAAATCTCGTCGACCTACCGAAAACACCCAGTAAATTTTTTGCTATATGGATTATGGTATGGGAAACCTATCTGTATTTTATGTGGATGTCAAGTTTTCAGAAACTATTCCTTCGTCTGCAATCTGGATTTTAAGTTTCCAGGATCAATTCCAATTAGATTTCCAGTTCCATAATCGAAACAGTGAAAATCTATGTTTTTTGTGTTTTTTTATCGTTAGGGATGCATGCAGAGTGATAATAACATGCTAGGAAGTTATCACGCCTTGTGTTCCGCAAACTGTCAGTGACCGCATAGGAGGAATCGAGCTGGCCTTGCATTTCTCGTGGAGCTCTAAAACGCTGTCTGGATTAGCGGACTCCTGAAGACCAAAGCAGGCCGACGCGCTCCTGGAGGTGTGACCTTGTCCCGCTGTCCATCCGGCCTGTCACTACTCATTCGGCCTTAGCATAATGGGGCTGGTGAACTCGTCGAACCAACAACCAGTACCATCCGCAAAGACTAGGCCTGCGCGGATGACGCCATCGCTGGTGGACTCTTCCCAAGCTGCAAACACTGGCCGTGTCTTCTAGGAGGAGCGCACATTGCTTGTGTTTAAAATCTAGCTATGGACGTTTCGCAAGCAGCCGCACTTCGAGAGCTAGTCTGGCCACCCTGGATGGAAAACGCCTTGTTTTTGGGCGCCGGTCTGGAAACCGTGGGTACGCACGCCTCAGCAATGCTTGACTTTCAGACGGTCTCTACCCACTTCAGAAGCAAGATGGCGACGCCCAAAAGCCGTACTTGCAAACGTCTATAGACTCATAGAGACCCGGGTCACTCTGGCGGTTCATATCACCTGACAACGTAGGAACGCTGGCCGAGGATATAGACCATTCCTCTGAGCGCGGGCAGTGACTAAATTCTGCGGAATATTAGGCGCCGCGTTTACGTTCATGGACAAGTGACTCGGCACATTTTTCCCTGATTGAGTGATAAGCGATCAAAAAAAAGAAACGTATGGGTTTTTCGAGTTATAGCACGAAACCCTTATATTAGGGTGAGAGCTAGTAATATTTCATTTTCAGATTCCCCGATGTGTTGGTAGTGGTGCGGGCTTATCAATATTTTATGCCTTTGCTGCGCAATTCGCCTGTCAAAAGGTAAAGAAAAAGAAATCTTGCCGAACAGGCATTTAAATGGTTCTCATTAAAGGGAAGATGACTCAAAACTCTTGATATATTGAACAAGGAAAAAAAAGAATTTAATTTGCTTCAATAAATCTTTTAGAAATATAAAGATCACCATAAAAATCAACAACTTTAGAAACGCAGGGTTAGTATTATTGTATAACAAGCGTTGTAAATGTTTATATTTTTAATTCTCTCTTCTTTTACATTTATATTTCTACCCAATTGTTGTACTATTGTTTTGCCTTAGGGCACCTGACCAAGTCAGTTACCTACCACTGGCAGCTGTTTTCACTGGATGCCCACCAGAGCAATCTTCTGGAAATAAACGACTCTTTTAATTTCATTTCAAACTAATACTAGCCGATAAAAATGCAAGAAAAAACGATAAAAAGAAAACGAATCACGATACAAGAAACGGGAATATGTAGTAAGCGATGCTCTGCGTCTCTTAATTAAACACTAAGCGACAACAATAATAAAAACATTTTGGCCACTTTAAAAAAAAATGAAGTGGTCTGAAAAACAAGGATGTGTGCATTTCCGTCTCTGCAGTATCTTGTAAAAACGCAAAAAGAAATCGCTAGAAAAACAAAATAAAAACTAATCGAGCAGAAAGCTTACAAGATCGCCGGGTCCACCCAAAATGCAAATTCGAAGCAAACCGGTAAAATACCACGGAGTCCACAACGTGCACTGACCCCTAGCGGGCGGTGGCGGCAGAACGATCGTGTGTTCTCGCTCACGAAATATGGATTACGCTCAAATCCGTCAAAGTCAATCGGTGCGCGCGCCCGCTCCTGGCGCCCACAGCGACGTCATTGTCAAGGAATAGGCGAAACCACAAATAAATACGTAAATAATAAAAAAATAAAAATAACGAGGCAAAGAAATATTTTTGGTCTTTGCTCTCGGACGAACGAGCCAAGCCAAACGGACGTCACTTACAATTTGGACAAATTCCGTCTTCTATCGATGGAGAAGGGAAGCTGTTCACAAAAAGAAGAAATTCGTTTGAGACCCGCGAGACAGAAAACGTCCGCCGTGCTCCAAGTCCAGCCTTTTTTAATTTTATCTTTTAGTTTTTAACCCCCCCCCCCCCTCACCCCGGTGCATTGTCGTTTGCTACACGACGTTTTCTTTTATTTTATGTTGTGACGGCTTCTGCTTTCTATGTTATTGTTGTTGTTGTTGCCAACGTCATTTCTTTGTTTACGACTTGCAGAGATGCTAAGTGCCTGAATCTTGCGCATTTTACTTTTAGCAGACGGACAGTTCTGCATCTTAGCCTGCGACCGTGTCGTCTGCTAGGCGACATTTGTTTTCTTTTGTATATTTTTTTTTCTCAAGCCGCACCTAGAGGATTTCGGGCTCTGCGGAGGGGGGGGGCGTTTTTTTATGCGCAACGCCGCCTGTGACGAGCCTAAGCGTAAGTCCTCTTGATGTCGATGCCTGTGACAGCTTTGCAGAGGGATTTTCATATCTTTTTTGTGTTGCCGTTATTTCATTTCGGCTTGCTTGTAAATTTGTCCGCTTGTACATTTTTACTTCTGCCTCGTCATTTCGTTGTGTGATTGTTTGCTTGACAGCTACTTTCTTTTTCGTTTTTCCTTTGGGAGTAGCTGACTTTGGCTGTTCTGACCTTGGCTTGATTGTCTTGACTTGGGACACGCGGCTTCCCAGAAGATTTTGCGGCGGCGCAGGCCCTAGCGCAGGGACCGGATTGGTCTGTGAGATTGTCTTGACTTGTAACTTGTTTTGGCTTGTATCTTGTTTTTTGCTGCCTGATCTTTTAAAGCTGTCCGGACTGATTGTCGTGACATGGGATTCGGAGACAGGGGTCCCCGCGTACATGGGTTTTGTTAACGTTATCCAGACATCTGAATGCGTTCATTTTGTTCTCGGTGGGATCCTAGGGCTAATCCAGAGTGAATGAGCAGCAGACCAGCGGACGCATGGAGGATCATGATTGCTTGACAAAGAGTGAACACATTTTGACTGGGTATACATTGTACAAAAAATGACACAAGTTAGACACGCAATTTTTTGTTGTTGTCGTGGTTTGAATTTCGTGCATTTGCGCTCTGTGCTTTGTGGTACATAAAAAGATTTGTCCGGCGCTGACAAAACAACAACATTGTAGCTGATTAAAAAAACTTTTCTAGAATAAATAAAAATGGCCCATGCACTCAGCTTCTCCGGTTACTAGCGGATATAATTCAGTGTGCATTCAGTTTAAAGGAAACAAACTTAAATTTAGAAAAGGGAACACCACACACACGCACACATGCGTACGCGCGGACACACACACACACACACACACACACACACACACACACACACACACACACACACACACACACACACACACACACACACACACACACACACACACACACACACACACACACACACACACACACACACACAATGTCTAATGAAAGACGCAATTAAAAGGCTTCAACTTTACATACCTGCGGAACAAAACCTAGCTGTCGACATTCAACGTGTGCAGACTATAGGTGGCGCCAACCGCCGCCCTATATTTCAAGGTATGGCTGTGCCGTATCAAGCTGTTGACATAGACACTACTTGTTAGGGTAAAACGGCCTCCATTGTACCTTTCAAAAGTAGCGACACTGTTTTCTGAAGATCGGTGGCTTTGCTAAGTTTATATAACAGTTAAGACTTTTTT
The DNA here is from genome assembly GCA_037355805.1 of Ixodes ricinus. Classification (NCBI taxonomy): domain Eukaryota; kingdom Metazoa; phylum Arthropoda; class Arachnida; order Ixodida; family Ixodidae; genus Ixodes; species Ixodes ricinus. The sequence continues at coordinate 218,246 of JAZHYW010055861.1, read as the reverse complement.
TTTTACTTTTTCTTAGAAAGTTCGCTCTTTTGCAAATTTTATGGAAAAAATGCACCACCTGTGGGCAACACTGCACAAAATCGCAGCGCGATAGGTTAAGAAACCGATTTTTGCGGTCGATTTAAAGAGCCTGGTCGCTGTTTGTGATGCCCTGTACAAAACGTTTATTAGACCTATTCTAGATTACGCTAGCAGTGTCTGGGACCCGCACATGACTTGTAACACTGCTGATTGAGAGTTCAGAGGATTGCAGTGCGTTTTATTTATATGTATTCTTCCTATGTATCACCGACAAACTTGTCTTCTAGGGCAGGACTTAAAACGTTACACGAAAGAAGAAAACAAAATCGGCTGAAATTGTTTTATTCAATTGCTAACAAATGAGCTTGGAACAGACAAAATCAGTACATTGATTTTTCCCCCACAGTAACCAGATATTTACATCAGAAGACACTCAAACCATATAATTATAAAAAAATGGTTAATTTAAATATTCCTTCTTTCCTATTTTCATTTTTTGCAACGTTCTTTGTCAATTAAGTGTACCATGAAATATTTGTATCCATGTGTTTTCCACTCCTGCTACAACCTCGAAAGAGGTTAGCAGAATGAATAAACAAACAACAAACAAAAACGAATATGTGTGAACCAGCCTCAAGTGTTTACGACGCCTCGCTCTTGCGCAAAATGCGCTTAGTCATAGGTGTTGGTTGTCGTTATCTGTTAAGACTGTGCGTTGTGACAAGAGACACCGTCGTATACAATGAATACACCCATCCGCACAATAGCCGCGGTCACAATACTAACACATCATAGAAAATGCTTGTCTGAAGACACTAAGGAGTTTTAGGAAACCGTTTTTGCAACAGACCTGATACGGTACAAAGGATACTTAATATAACAAACGGTCATACACACACACAAAAAGCCGACTGTCCTTACACATGTTTAAAGCATACATAATAAGTAGGGAGCGAACATGCTGGGAACATGTTTGAGACGTGCCTGCAGACAGTTCTGTCGCCATGTCCGTAGCGAACATCATGTCTTTTGCATGATGCATGAGCGCGGTGTAGGACTGCGGCTTTAGAGGCATACTGTCAGGACCGGTTCTAACGAAGAGCAACGGGAATCGGAAATCACTTTGCTATAGTCCGTTATTTCGTTATAACCGACTTCGGTTATAACGAAGTGCAAAAGGGAATGGGAATTCGGGATCGCTTCGCTGTAGCCGCTATTTCGTTATAACCGACTTCGTTATAACCGGTCTCGACAGCACTGTTTCTGTGCAATCTGCATGCATATTTTTCTGCTTCACCATGATTCCCCGCTTCAAATGCGGAAACGACGAGCCCCAAAATAAAAAAGCGGTTTATTCCCCCCTTCCCCCCCCCAAATACAAAGAAGAAAAAGAAAACCGGCTGTTATTTTGTACGATCGTCTTTGTAATTAGAGCTGCCAAGTCTTGACCGTCAGTTACAGGAAGCTCTCAGTCCATGGCGGCGGCAGAGCGTGTATACAGCTGCGCCGCTGTCACTCCATCAAATTTGACACAAAACGCGGCAGTGTATGGCTGCTGCCGGGTTTGGTGTTGATTTCTATTGATAATCGAGACGGAGGAGATTATTATTAACCGTTATCAAATGTTACGGCTGAAAAAAATACTACGAAGCGCCTGTGTTACTTCATATTTGTTTACGTAACATTCAAAATATTTTTTGTTTGTTTTTTTGTTTTAGCTTTGTGATCGATATTTAGCTGGAATTAGGGTGTAGATCTTGGTTTTCAGATTCGTACATTTATCATATAACAAATGTAGAATTATGTGTAACGGAATGTAAGGGATAATCCTGTCATCTTCTTATTATCGCCCCGCGCTCGTTAAAATTGCGGCATTAATTATTTTAACTTCATTCACCACACAGAGTGTTTGACAAAGCTCTTGCAAATTCGATTTTCCGAAAACTAAGCATCGCACGAAAACAAAAGAAGAAAAAAGGTGATGCCGTTGTGGTCTCTGCCAAAATGCCCGTTAAGAAAAAATATTAGCGTTCAGTATAAATCAAGCCATTAATTACTTATCAGTAATTAAATTTTTAAGTATTCAGTTTAAAGGTATGGTTTCATTCAGAAACTTGATGCGAATTATCGAAAACTACGAAACCCATCATTACAATGATGGGTTTAGTAAATCCATCATTACTATGATGAAATAGGGACGCGCAAAACTTTACGGCTTTTTGAAGAAAAAAAAAGCGTAATTTGCGTGGTCATGTTTTTAGGTTTCGGTTTCTTATCGGAGAGCATCTCCGCGCCAGCAATCCCGCTCCCCGTGACCAAACCGTGCAGCGTGCGTGCACCGCCACGCATCGCACGTAAAGTTGCGTCTGCACACTGGCATCGACATCAGAAAGACTAATGGCTATAGCTGGCGCAAGCTACCGCCCGTTACAAAGGCTATAGCCATTGACATCCATCCTTCCATCCTCATCAGGCAGTTGGGAGGCTTTCGTATCTAGCCTATTCCAAGTAGCGGTCCGTGGCGGCGCACGCATGTTGCGCGCGTTGACCATGGTGGGCGGGATTGCCGGCGCGAAGATGCGCTACGATAAAGAGCCGAAACCTTTAGACACGCGTCAAATTTTAACATTTTGACGGAACGCCCTAAAAAAAAGAGTGCCTTGTACCACTGTAATGTGGGCGGAATTTGTAGTTTTAGGTGATGGCCGTAGCAAGTTTCCAATTGGTATCAATGTCCTTAAATGCAATAACTAAAGAAGTTAATTACTCGGAAATGATGACTGGCCTAATTATTAAGAACTATAATTAATTTTCCTAAATAGGCCCCTGGGCAAAACCCCCAAAAATATCAACATTTTTTTTTTGTGATGCGTAGGTTTTGCGATTTTGAATTTGTTGGAAAGTTTCGTGAAAAACCGCGTATATATACATTACATATGGTGGGGCCTGGGGAAAAATCGTAGAGAACCCATCCAGCTTCACGTGAAGATGGAAGACCAGCGAAGCTGTTATCTTTACGACAACTTTACGATTTACATATGATTGGAATGAAGACACGTACACGACTTCGTTGTTTCATTGTCTTTATTTGATTCTTAGTGACCTAAAGTGATCATAGCCTTATGGTCACTTATGGGCAAGTTCTAAACCCGATTTTTCGAGGCAAACCTCGAGGACAGTTTTTTTTTTCGATTGAGCCCATGTCTCTTTTTCAGCATCGCGGAAGCGGAAGAAAAGAAGGTTAGATCGGCGCGTTCTGTCCTCAGCTTCGTCACAGCACACTCTTAGCTGAGATATGTCGGTGACCGTAGATGATAACAACGGATCAGGACCTCACCATCTAATAATGCCCAGGAAGGCTGACTCACACTGGTTGCCCCCTCTTTTTATTTATATTTGTCACAACCAATCAGAACGAAAAAACGCCGTTTCAAACGGGAGTTTTTTTGTTAACATCCATAGACGGATTGTTTTCCAGATCCTAGCACGTAACAGCTTTGCTGTAAAAAAGCTGTCTAACCTGCTTCACTTGTGTGCCAGCCCCCTTGTAGGTACCCAGCAATGCAGAAATATAAATTTGTTATTTTTTATATATATAAAGATTTCTTGACAAAATGAACAACAAAGAAACCCACGAAAGGCGAAAAGAACGAACCACAAAACATGCAGCGCTAACATTATAAACCACGCCCTGCGTTTCCTAATCTATTGGCGACAATAGAATAGAATAGAATGGAATAGAAGCTAGTAATCTAATGTAGAAATAAGCGTAGACGCGTACTTAATAGACAGCAAACAATTTCTGCTCCAAGACACGACGAAGCTTTTTGTCGGCAACTTGTATCAAGCTCATTCGGCGTCACTAGTCGGCAATAAACAGCGTGGTTAACGACAGGCATAATATATATGGCCGGAGCGTGATCTGATCGCCAACAAGTTGTTTTTGCCTTGTCCGTGTACAAGGCCGGTTGGATGTTCACCAAGGGCAACGTGTCTCTTGAAAACTTAAGGAAAACGGCATAAAGATGTCGAGACAGTAGTTAATTAAAATTGACAGCGACTTTTATCTCCAAGCTCCTATAATGCATGAAACGCAGTATTTGAGGAGCTATTGTTTAAATTTGTTCAGATATATTTATGTTAACTCGATAGCATTTAGGAGCCCCATGTCGCGGAAAATCTGGCGTCGGCGGGACCGAAAAATCCCATGATGCAACGCGCGCAGCCAAGTGTGACGTCACACGTGGCTTCGACTCTATCGACCCGCTAAATTTAGCGGAAAATTTTCTCGCCACAATTAGCGGAAATTTTTACGCCAAATTTATGGGAAATTGTTCCGATAAATTTAGCGAGTCGGTAGGGTCATGACATCACAAGTCACGTGACGTCATGTGAAGTCACGGACACGTGACGCTACCGACTAGACCACGCACACACGCTTGCACGGCTAGGGAACATCGAGCGCGGGTTTATGTGAGAAGGCTTTGCGAACGGGACCCGATAACGTTATCGCGTTCCACCCTTAAAGGCGAAGCTTAAGCGTGCCCCAAGTTTTTTTTAAAATTATTTTCTCGTTAAATTTAGCAGGGAAACTGACTGGATACAAAGGTCACGTGGCGTCGATTTTCCGCGCTAGATTTAGAGGGGGCACTAAATTATCCTGTAAGTCTCAGGAGGTAAGCTTACGTGATATCAATTTTCCCGCTAAATTTAGCGAGAAAGGCAGGGACGGACGGATGGTCAACATTTTGGGATTGGGGTTCCGTCAAAAGCCTTTCGTGCTTTTTAAATTCATATTTTTGTAATTGGGAAAGTGAGGAGGGGGGGGGACAGACATTACGTTCTGGTTTCTGTTTCCCAATCTCCCCATACTGGCTCTGTTTCCCAATGTCCCCATACCATGGGTGACTCAGAAGCACATAAGACGACAGTTTGAGGTGCCCTTTCGGCAAAACAAGGTTCGTTTCGTGCAGACGCCTTTCGTAGAGCAAGGCGCGCAGGCTTTACCGTTCAGTAAGTATGTGGTTCGCCAGGGGCTACAGGTTTTTTAGCGGCACTTTTGATAAATATAAAGTTTGAGGTAAGGGTAAGTGCATAGAATGATACAAAAGAGGAGCGCAAGCCTAAATTACCATCTTCATTGCCACGCCTTTTCCTCGTATTACCCCTCGGGAACAAATGCATTTTTATGAGTATTCGTATCTGTAATTCTGTATCCCTTAACACTTTTATGCTGTTTTTGCAGAAGTATCTCAGGGATATCCCGTTGCATAAAAGTCAAATGTATCTCTATATCTGTATTTTGGGTCTTAAAATACACTTATCTCAGTATTTGTATGCTCGAATACTTTTTGCAGTATCTCTGCCCAGCCCTGCAGGGCTGGGCAGAGATACTCCCAAGAAATAAGGGTGTAAAAGGGTGTATCGTTACACCCTTTGTCCCATATAATGCACCCCAAAACTTCCAATTCGACGTATATACAGCGCCCTACAGTCGAACAGACGGCCCGAAATTTTACGAGGGACTTGATAGCCGTGTGGTACAACTTATTAAAATAGCTCATGTAGGTTTTACTGACTACAAAAAACATAATGGGAGTTTTCTTGACCCTACCGTAAAAACTCGGTGTTTTCTTTATGCGGTCTTTGATACGTACTTTAGCTATTCAAAAAGTTATATAGCACGGCTATCAAGCCCTCGTAAAATTTGGGGCCGTCTGTTCGACTATAGGGCTCTGTACGTCGAAATGAGGTTTTGGGTGTATTATAGGGGACAAAAGGTGTAACGTAACCATTTTACACCCTTTTTCTAGAGAGTGCAGAAGTATCTCAGGGACATCCCGTTGCATAAAAGACAAATGTATCTCAGTATCTGTATTCTGGGTCTTAAAGTACACGTATCTCAGTATTTGTATTCTCGAATACTTTATGGAGTATCTCTGGTTCAGCCCTGGTTAGTATTGCCTCGCGCTCCGAATTAACTCTCGCCAAGAATTTCTTAACACATCAACAATACTAACTCACGCACCACCGCACCCATGACCAACAGAATAAACGACGTATTCCGTCGAAACTATATATAAGGGCAAGAGTGCAAACGAGCTGGTTCAGTACTGTCACGTGGACGTTTTTAACACCCAGAAGCAAAAGTTAAAAGCATCCCGTTTTTTTCTTTTCTTTTCCGTCTTTCGTTTTTTAGTACATACCGTCCTTGTCAGTATTCAGTTGTTCAAAACGAATTCAGAAGCCGAAACACCTCAATTTGAACGCCGAAAATTCTCAGTCTTTGGTATCGCTAAAGCCTCGCAGACGCGATCTGAGTCGTGTTTCTTCCTTATATCGAAGTCCTGTCACACTGCAGGTCATAAGAAACAAAACCGCGTTTTGAAGCATACAGTTCTGTCACCATGTCTGCGGCAAACGTAGTGTTTCGTATTCTTTGGTACGATGTATTACTACGAGCGCGGTGAGACCCACGGCGACTTTATATTATAGGGTGATCTCTTGTATCGCTAAGTACTGACCGTCCGAGAAAGCGCATTAAAGTTCAGTTACTGTATACGTCGCAACTCGAAATAGACACGCCAGCCGCACACTTCTTTATTTGTAATTTTTAATTTAGAAAGCGGGAGCCACCGTCCGTTCAAAACTTGCCCCACTCGAAGCCTCGCTGCATTCCCAGAGTGGCAGCAGCCAGCCCAGCAGCAGCGACGCGTCGACGAGCTGGTTCGCGCGGTTTGCCCCTGCGTGGCCCTTGCGGCGACGCCGCCACGGCGCTGGTCGAGGAGTGTGTTTTTCTCACCAGCTGACAGCGGTCCGTGTGGTCTTAAACACTCCGGCAGTGGTACCCACTTGAGGAAACACTCTGGCCCGTCGCGCAGGCCGTCTTGGAGAGGTCCTCGGGCGCATTGCATGATTCGTCGAATAAGCTAGCGCGCGTGCAACCTCTCTCTCTCTCTCTTTCTCTATCTCTTTATTCTATCTCTCCGCTTCCTCTTTTCTTTCTTTAGCTCTTAAAGTAACCTCCTCAATCAAGTCTGAGCCAGGTCGTTGTCATCTCCTATTTGGTATGCTTTTTTTTTTTTTTAAGGATTAAGAACGTCGATGTTTTATTTTTTAAATGCCTGGCATTTAAAGAGGGTACCTTTAGCGCTTTCGTGCTCGCGCCTTGCGATGTTGCCTCGACGATGCCACGTGACGATCGTTATTAGCGTGGTGGGCTGACGTTGTGCAGTCATGTGGTGTGACACTGGGAGGTCACGTGACACTGACGCAGCATTGTGCCGGTGTGCGATGGGTTGGAATCGCCATACCGGTGTGACGCGTGTTAAAGAGTCCCGCAGAGTGGTATAATGAACTGGTCGGATTGCCTCTTCCGGCGAAAATCGCACCTTCGTTTACGGCTAAGTTCCCGCTGTGAGAACGCTTGTGCTAAGGTTTTTTTTTCGTCTTGGACATTGGCACACTTGGCGGGCCGAGCGCGTCTATTAGAGCATACGTGGCAACCCTGGCGCATCCATCCGTGCTATATAATTGCACACGGTGGATCCGCACCTAATACCATATCCCGTAAACGGTCGTTCTGACGAAAAGGAAAAAAGTAGTTTTAAAGAGTTTGAAACTTGCGAATAAAGGGGAAAAAAACAAAAAAACAAACACGAGACTACGAAAAACAAACATATGGGGTCTCAAATTGTGGTTTTAGTATGCTCGTGATATACCAATCGGCCCGTCTTTACATTCTATACTGCGTCTCGAATTGTGTTGTGAGACTGTGGGTGGCGCTGCAGAACTCGAGGATCCTGGGTTCAGCCACCACTCCTGGCCGTTTCGATCGGAATCATCGTGCCGCGGCGCGCGGTCGTGCACCACTAGTGGCACGAAACACGTTAAAGACTCCAGGTTAGCAGCGGTATTGCACCGACTAAAATTCTCGTCTACAGCGGCCCCACGCAGACTTTCATAAGGGCCGACCAGCTTGCTTCTCACTGTCTAAACAAACACACAGCACAATGAAAACTGCGAGCGTATTGTCGTAAGCTTTTCTTTATTGTCCCCTACTGTCACTTTTTGTGAAAAAATAAAATCAGCAACAGTTTGTTTTGTGTTTTTTGTTTTTGTTTGTTTTTTAAGGTAATTTTTTGGGGCAACGTGTCCTGTTTTAGCTTTCGGGCACTTACCTCGTTCCCTAAAATCGCACTTTTCTCTTCACGATCAACCGGCACAAACACTGTAAAACCGTGTTCGGGTTCGTTTTCTCGGAAGACGAGAAGACTCTGTGTGAATGAGTCTTCCCCACTGCCCTACGTAGTACGTACACAAGGTAGCTCCTTTCTCTCCCTCCCCTCCCCCCCCCCACACAGACACACACCTCCCAAATCGCACGCCCAAGCCCTCCTACTCGATGTCGCGACGCATTGGGACCGACGTGGGTGGTTCCGCCGCACCAGGGGTCCCTCTTTGAAGAACAAGAACGCATCTTCCTCACCCTTCGGAAGCGGCGGAACGCTGTTCATACCCGCGGCAAGTGTCGGTGCCGCTTTGCGGCGGCTGGCGGTGGCGCTGCGAATGTGTAGACGGCACCGGGTATCTTTCGGCCCACCCGGTCGAAGTCTGCGTTTTGTCGAAAAATACATTGTGCCTCCTTTTGTGTATGCTTCTTTCGCATCCTTGTACTCTTGGCTCTCTTTTTTTCCTTTTTTTTTTCTTGTGTATGTGCGTTGGGAGGCCAGCTGGATGCTTTTTTATGCATGGCCTCTTGTGACTCGCAGGTGTCTGGATGTGGACACAGGTGTCTGCGAAGGCATGCCTGTGGTGTGTGTGTGCCTGTTGTGGTTTGTGTGTGCGTGCGTGGGGGGGGGGGGGGGCACAGGTACCTTTCTAAACGGCGTGTTATGAGCTGAGTGAGAGTGAGCAATTTGTGGAGGTGAGGCTCGCTTCGTTCTCGAACTGCTGAGCTGACAAATATGACGCTCTATGGAGGGAGGGAGGGTGGTGGTTGGTGGTTTGTGCGCGCCCAGTTTCGGGTGCCTATTGTTGTGCTCGAGCGATATTTGCTGCCCCTGGGAGGATCGCTGCTTTCTTCGGCTTTCACCTGGTTATAGAGATTCTTGAATCGGTGGTGTATTTCGGGTTTCTTTTTTTTTTCTTTTTCTTTCTGAATTTGTTTTTGTCTACGGTTGTTAGCGTTAACGCTGCCTGGCGTAATTTTGAAGTACGATGTTTTTGTTTACTCACGAGCAGCATTAGGCGCACAACAGAGTATGAGCTCATAGCTTTGGGCATGTACTGCCTGAGTTGAAGAAGCCAGAAACACAAAGTTTGCCTATATCTACATAGGACTATAGCACGGCGCGAACGGAGCCCAGAGAAGAAAACTGGGTCACGTCCGATGTAATTTTCCTCTTTGGGTCGAGGGTTACGGCTCATATGAGTGAAATAACTGTGGTCAAATGCCCGTTTTAGAACAATTCATTAGTTTCTGACCGACCCGAAGCGTAAACACAACAAGAACAAGCTTTTGTCATTGTGATGTTAAGGCAAATGACCAATTGTTGAACTAAGTGCACGGCCGGTAGGTTCTGGTTCGTATTCGCCTAAAATAAGAAGCTTCACCAGTTTGCAGCTGTTATTCCCGAGTCCCACTAGAGCGACAAACAGAAACAAACGACAGCGACAAGCCTCAAACAAATGCAGCATGTTCGCGATGGTACGTTTGACAGGCGTTTAGTCGTTCGATGCTCGTGAAGTAAGCACAAGTGATTGCAAGCCTGCCAATAATACCGTCGCGTGTATGATGCTCGTGTTTGAGCACAGCCTCCTTTATTCCACAAAGCCTGTCAAATCGCGAAAGACTCTGGTCCGATCTGAGGCTTGTCGCTGTCATTTGTTTCTGTTTGTTCATTTAGTTAGACTCGAGCATCACAAAGTCTTCAAAGCGAGAAGCAACTACAAGATTTTTAGCTTCAGATTATGATAAGACAGAACATTTCTAAACTTCCTTCCCTTTTCAGAGCCGGTGCTGTAGCCCGAGAGTAAACGCATGCAAGAGTGTTTTCAAGCCATCTGATGTTTCCGCGTATGCGTTCTCTATGCAAAAAAAAAAAAAAGGGAAAAAAATATTTAATTTGTTGTTTTGATTTGGATTGCTATTCGCGCAAGAAGTTTGGAAAACGCCACCTGAGAAGTTTTTCACAACCCAGAGTGAGGATACTTGTACTTCCTTTGCTGGTGCAACCATGTTCAATGCCAAGCTTCTACGCACTAATGAGAATTAAAATATAACCGCGTAAGGAAACATAACCGCGTAAGGATAGTAAAGAAAACCGAAGCGCCCCTAGCGAGCGTCTCACTGCGAATGGTGAGTCTTGTCTTCTACCCCACGAGAGTGTTTACGTAGATCAGGAGTTAGCTGTCAGAAGGGGTGGCACTGTACTTAATTTGGAAAAACATTGTTCCCGACAAATCGTTGATCCAGTTTAGGGGTCGGCTGACGAGTAGCTCTTCCGTCAAAAGAGGCTTTTGTTTTTGCAGTGACGTTGCGGAGAAAAAGTAGCCCTCGATTTTCCAATGTGATTATTAGTTTTTGAGGTATCGCTTGCGTCATCAGACTTCGAAATATACGCCCTCATGCTCTATGTTCGAGTAAATTGGAAATGGTTCTCGAGATGCGCTGTTTCGATGTCTGTAACAGGATAGCTCGCTGGGCTGGTTGGTTGAACGACATATTAAGAAAAAAAAACAGCGCAAAAAAGACTGGACGCAAAGTATAGATACTATAGAAGACGGACACATGGCATACACTGAGAGAGAGAGAGAGAGAGAGAGAAGTGTTCAATAAAAGGAAGCCTGGAAGGGCATACGCTGACTAACAACAGAAGGTGTACTTGAACTTCCACGCGCGCTCAGTGGCACGCGCAAGTACATGCTCTTCTTTTCATTTAGGCAGTATTGAAAGAAACGAACCTGCCGCCAACACTGCGATTTGAGGATCTTGCAAATTCTTCTTCAGTGTCCAACAGAAGGACTCAAGGCGCCGAACAGGGAAGCCACATCTGGAGGGCAAAATCCTTTCCCGCAACTTGGCTTGCGCAGAGTGTGCACTGCTTAGTAGGGAGGGAACACAAAAAAGAGCCCAATGAAGAAGAAAAGTACTGTTACAGGATAGCTTGCTGGGATGGTTGGTTGAACGACAAGCCTCATCGCCACCACGACTTGTCAAGCCAGGTACCTGGAAAGGATTTCCTACGGAAAGGATTTTGCCCTCCAGATGTGGCTTCCTTGTTCGGCGCGCCTTGAATCCTTCTGTTGGACACCAGAGAAGCATCTGCAAGATCCTCGAATCGGAGTGTTGGTGGCAGGTTCGTTTCTACCAAGATTGGTTAAAGAAAAAGCAGAGCATGTACTTGCGCGTGCCACTATACGCATGTGGAAGTTCCAGTAAACATTTGGTTGTTAGTCAGCGAATGTCCTGTGTCCTTCTTCTGCTTTGTGTCCCGTCTTTTTTGCGCTGTTTAAAAAAAATATAATTTCGATGTCTGTTTGCCGTTTGCTATGAAGGGATAGTGCACGCGCACATGACATCTTTTTGACGGCATGAACGATCTTTCGCTTCTCTCACTCGCAAAGGACCACTTCTACGTCGTATTTCAGTTTACCATCACCAGATCTGAAGACGCCCGCCATCTTGAAGATACAAAAAGAAAGAAAAAAGAAACCGCTTGTATCCAGGTAGCCCTCGGAACGCGAAACTAACGATGACTCAGCAAGTTCTCCGTCTGTCGACGCAGATGTCACCTGGTGGCCACCGACCCCTTTATCCCCCACCCATCCATACTCGAATAATTGCATAACCAGACTTTTGAATGACGTTGAATTTATACTCTTAAATATCTTTATCGAGTCCATATGCCGCAATTTCCTCGGAACTAACGATGACTCAGCAAGTTCTCCGTCTGCCGATGCGGATGTCATCTGGGGGCCACCACCCACCCAGACTCGAGCGGGCTCTGAGGCGCGCCTATGGAAGTCCTAGCGCTCCATCCCCGAACAAGCGAGCGAACCGCGCAAGGCCCAACCCAGCGCGATCTACAAGTTCTTTATTATTCTTTTTCCTTCAGCCACGTTGCTATTTTCTTTTATTCCTACGGCGGCCGGGCTCCGCCGCTGCGTCTAACCGCACCCCGACCTGTTCTCTATGGTCTCAGTGCGGGACGATGCGGCCATAAGACGTTCCTTTCGTCCGCCTGCTCGGTGTATATATCTACTGGGCGAAGCGGGGCGCTCAGCCTGCAACGCACAAGAGCGCGTACAGGCCCACGAGACCCCATTACCACGAAGATATCAGGAAAGGGGGGGGGGGGGACTATTACCGTCGTCTGGATTGTTCTCCTTCATTATTTTTTGTGCCTATTGCCTTTTGCTTTTTATCGCCGTTAATTTCGCTCCGGTCGCCGCCGCTGCTGGCCGCCATCTTTGACTCTTTTATACGCCGTCTGCTATTTATTTGCGGGTGGAGAGCCTACATTTCAGGGAGGGAGCAACTCGAACTATGAAGAGCGTTTGAAGTGCAATGGCGGACGCCTCCTGGGCGCATTGGTCGCCAGTGCGCATTCGTTGCGTTGTCGCGGGCGGGGAGGAAAGGCCGAGACGTTTGCAGACGATCCACGTTGCCAACGCTTTCGTCCCTTCCACGCAGCTCGTGCCGCAAAACGCACCCCATGATCCACGTGACCCCTATCGGCCAAAGTTGGAAACACTCTGATATCCAGGCGCACTCATTTGCGAACTGGGAAGAAGCGCCATCTCGCGGCAGACGTTGTCGACGGCCGCCAGAGTACGCGACGAGACTCCACAAGGACGGTTCGGTTCCGCCGTGGCTAACTGGGCGAAAACTCGAACGTCGGTTCAAATTTATTACTTGCGAAGGCGGCATATCCGGAACGATCCCAGGCCATGGGCCATATACATCCGAGGCAGCCATTTTTGTTTGAACTAAATGCTCTTCAGGTGGTAACGCGCGCGCGGCCCAAGCGCGTCTGCGATCGGCCTGGTACTCCCTCCGTGCTTCGAGCGCCTCAAGTGCAGTGGAGGCTGCGTGGCGGCTGAACCAATCAAACGGCATCCTTTTGGCGGCATCTGCATGTTTACGCGTCGTGAAGAGTCTGGTCACGTGGTGCGAAGCCTGTGGCTGATTGGTCGAGCGAACGCGTTAGCGTCCACTCGACTGTCGGCTTGAGGCGTTAAACGAAGACGGTGTGTTCTGCACGGGGAACGTCTTCATTATCGGGTCTTGGGCAAAATTGGATTTCGTTCGGGAAGCCTCTCTCCCCATTTGCCTTGTGCATCCTCGCACTCCTTTCCTTCGTTGCGCGGTTCGGTTTTGATCTCAATTATAGAAGGCAGAGGTTGGGAGGACGAAGATTAAACCTGGCCACATACCCGCTCGTAAGGGTACCTGTTAATGCGGCTTCTTCTCGGGCGTTGAATAAAGAATTCGATTTGGGAACTTCCGGGCAGCCGAACATAGTGGGCTCGCCCCAGCAGCAGCGAATTCCTGTACTGAGCGAGCCTAGCTCTACGAAAAGGAACATAAAAAGACAAACAAAAATCTACAGTGCACGTGCTTGATGTTAACGAGATTGAGATCCGTGAATCTAGTAGGTGGGAAGCGTGTGCTTTTTCCCATCTGCGGATGTCGAAGCCATCTCTGAAAAAGGGCTTGGATGGAGAAGGTTTCTGATGAGCCGCTGCCCATTCCGAAGTCTCTTCCGAGGATGGCAGAATTGTTCGCTAGCTCGAAAGAGCTGAAGAGACTTAATGGAAAGAAAACAAGCGGTATGCCACCGCCTGTTTCAAGGGCTGTCGAAACAGAACACAGCAGATGCTGTGCACAGAACTTGCTTTACCTGAAGTAAGGTTTTTCTCCGGTACCGGTCCGCCTTGAAATGTTTTTACAGCGGTGCTGTTAAGGGCTAGTTCTCCCAGGATCGTATCCGTCCTCAAAAGACCTTATGACACAGAACTCTTGACAGCTACCGCCATCCAAGAGCGACGGCGGCAACCAGACATCCGACTTGCCGGTTGTCTGGTTGCCGCCGTAGTCTATAGATGTCGGCAACTTTTCGAGCCTTGCGACTCTGGCTTGCCGACTTGCGGCCGGCCAATACTTCATTCCCACAATAGTACAGCTTCGCTGGTCTTCCTTCTTCACCAGGGTGGAAAGGCTGAAAGTTTTTTTCTTCTTTCTGCCTGGCGGAAAGCTACCCTCCGCTTCCGTCCTTGGACCTGACGCTTGGAGCATGCTTCATCACGTGGTCCTGGCCGCCAGTCACACGCTCTGCTGGCTGTCGTCAAGGCCTCCGCTGTTGCTGTCGTTCCCCAATCTCCCGAAAACAAGAAAGGGAAGGAGTCGACAACGAATGAGGAGGAAAGGCGTGCTGTTTGCGTGGTTGATATCCTCACTGAAACGCACGTGCTGCAACTTTCACGTGTTTTGAGAGGCTTGCACATGTTTCTTGTTTTGCCGTTCACGGCATTTGCAGTGTTCTCATTGGACAGCCTTTAATTGTGGATCGAAAATCGGCGCAGCCTTGCGGTCCATTTGTGAGACAGAGGCCTCGCGCATTTAAACTATCGCCGTGCCCCGCGCGCCTCATTGGTCAGCAGTAGCCATGACAGCTGTTCACCCACGTAGCTCCGAATTTAATAACCACCCGCGCTCTTCACCGAATAAGGATCCTTCAAAACCCACCCTTTACCAACCTTGAAAAAGAAAAAAAAAAAGAAATCCGACCTTGCAGGTACAGGTTTTGGCAGAGTTCGGGACTTCGTATCTGCTTTTGAAGACGTGTTTGCATGAGTGTCTAGAGATGATCTCTCATCACACTAGAATGAGTGCACTGGAACCTCTACTGGGAAAAGTATGTAGTAGACTACGGAAGGATGCATGTTCAAAACCGACATACTAATAAGTTCTTGGCCAAAAATCTTCCGCACTTGATCTCACTCAGCCAGACATTCACTTAAAAATTTTGCATCCTTCGTCGACGATGAATCTTTTTTAAATAAGCTTTATGGGAGCCAATTATGTTTTAGATACCTACGACAACTTAAGAAAGGCAGTACGTGGCTTATTACGTTCTCGATTTCTTCGTGATTCGTTTTCTGTTTGGTAATCTTACGGCTTCACGAGTTCGTCTGCTTTTTTTGCAGGAGCTGCGGTGACGTCACAAAGACGCCGAGCTCTGATTGGCTCTGATTGAATGGATCCGATAGTGGGTAGACATCAAAGCAAGCTGCCTTCAGGTCTACCCACTATCCTTCAATCAGAGCCAATCAGAGCTCGGCGTTCTGACGTCAGCACAACCACTGCAAAAGGCGCAGACGAACTTGTGCTCCGCATAGCGCAATCTCATTGGCTGCGGAATGATAATAAAATACCACGCCCTGCGTTTCTTAGAGTGTCAGAGGTCAGAAATGTATTCAACTAGTTTACTCGATTACTCTAGAAGAAAAGTAATTGGGCGTTACTTGAATGAAAAAAAAAGCATTACTTTTTTCGATTATTTGAGATTTCGTACTGTCCATAGTTAAATTAGAATTACCAAATTGTAAGCTAATTATATTCTTAATAAACGAACTTTGGTAGGCTAACCTCCAGTTGGGGACTTGGTTTGAGGATTCCTTTGATGGGAGGCTTGAACAGACATAAGGCGACGTTAGGAAGGACAGGGGAAAATAGTAACGAATTACGGGTAATTTGAGGACTTCCAAATGAAATCTGATTACTCTTACAATTACTTCTTAATAAATGTAATAAAACAATTACAAAATTAGTACAAGACGTAAAAGATTAGAAGTAATTTGATGACTTGTAATGAGTACCGCACGGGTCTTATCATTTGTCCAGCCGTTACTACACAAAACACCAGCGCGTATAAAAGAGTAACTTTTAAGAAGGGGTGGAGCGGAAGTTTGTCTGCTTTTTGCACAGGGGTTGCAAAAATGTCAAAACGCCAAAACGCCTTAACGTCGACTGAGAAAAAAAAATAGTGGGTAGATCTCAAGGCATCTAGCGTTGAAGTCTATCCACTATTCTTCTAATCAGAGCCAATCAGAACTTGGCTTCGTGATGACGTCACCGCTACCCCTTAGCAAGTAGCAGACGACTCGCCCTACGCATAACATTGAAATGCAAAAAAAAAAATATGGTATGCTCACACAGTTTAAGAATTGTATTAAAGAGGTGCTCCGTAAAGAAATTACGAGATTCATTACAAAAGACTGCACGATATATTGTGGCAGTCTCGAATTACATTTTATAAGGATACTATGTAAAAGTACTGGAACAATCATTTTCGCTGGAGCGATGTACGGCTATTGTATTTACGCCGAAAATCGGCTGTTTCAACGACACTAATCTCTTCGAATTGCGCAAAATGTTGCGACTAACCGATCTTAAACTTTCGCCATGTTTGAGAGGTGGCATTCAACCTCTCAAATCGCGCTACATCAAAAACATCCTCGAATGTTTTTTTTGTTTTTTTAATATCACATGATGACAGGCAGTGAAAAGAGTAGAAGTTATTGCTAACTCTTCGACCATGAAGCACAGTTTCGACAGAACAATATTTATATTTACTGTTGAACATGACCGACATTTAATTCTACAAAACAGTAGTGGCCGCAGAAGTTTTATTTTATTTTGTCAACATTGAGACTTAACTGTTTACGGTAAATCAAAAAATCTTATTCTGTCGCAGCTTGTGTAGAAAAAACCCTTTTAAAAAAGCATTTTACCTGCTTTTGGGAACTTGGGACCGTAAGTTCTATCCTAATTAGCATGCATATCAACCCCTTGACCCTTTTACTCTTCTCTCAATTATGACATCGAGAAATGCGTTGTAAGGAGAAAACAACAACAATATTATGCGACGAGGAAGTGCATCTTCATTCAAGATGATCTGGAGCCTTTATATCAAAGTTTTTGTCGCAGCGGGTTCAACTTCTGAAATCAAAATGAAGTTATACTATCTTCCAAGACAATTGAGGTAAAAAATACGCAACATTTTATGATCATGTATATTACTTAATAAGCACCGTAGTTCGTACTTCGCCGTGAAACTAGGTGTAAAGCTGGTTTTAGGATATTGAATTTCTAGAGCAAACCAAAAAATTAGTAATCGGGGGAAAAAGAAAAACACATCAACTTCAGTATAGCAATAGGCTGGTCAATTTGCAACTTTTAAATAGAACCACAAGACGTGACCCATAGTGTAATCTACGACAGCAAGGAACAAAGCAGCATTTTTACAAATCATTCTAGCTCAACCTAATCAAAGCATGGTATTTAATATATGTATGGTTGCTGAGAATTATTTTATTAAATAAAAAATGCCACATGAATTTAGTGGTGGTCCCAGACATTGATTCAAAGGGGGGGGGGAAGGGGGGGGATTTGCTTGCCTTAAGGCGAGCAGCGATTTTTGTACTTTGCGAAAATACCGCTTAAAACGAATCCCTCACGTTGATTACCTATGATAGACGCGCTCATTTTTCTCCACACGTTATAGAAGTCGCAGAAAAAAATAAAGAAAAGCGACCAGCGTTCCCCCTTCAGCTCGCAGCCAGAACAGACGGCCACGTGACCTGGAACCGATTATATGCGCCAATGTTGATCATAGCCATGCGCTGGGGTTAGCAAAGCACAGGACACTCGCCCAGTTCCAAACATTGTTACGGTTCGGCTATTGTCATCATTGCTGCGATTGGACACAGGCCACTACCCGAGTGCTTGTCGAGCTATCGAGTATCACGAGCCCAAATCGAGTGTCCACGCCATGCTCGGGTCCAATCTATGAGCCGCATTAAAATATTGTCACTGAAGGATATTGCGACCGCCCAGCCACGTAATGAAGTTTTGCGAAAAAAAGATTGCAAAAAAAAACGGGAAAAAAGACAATTTAAGAAGTAATGACGTTTTATTTCTACAATAATGACTTTTGATGAGTTCAACTGGTTAAGAAAAAAAAGTGAATAACATAAACCTCTGCTCGCGATAGAGCTTTTTCGCGTACGCCGCCGAAGTCAACTGGCTACTTCCAGTGAACAAGAATGCTACCGCACCCTTCAAACAAATGTTAAAAGAAAGCGAACAAAAAGGTTTTTTTAAGCCCCCCCCCCCCCTCCGCCCATGCACACACACACCCAAGGACCGCCACAAGGAAGAATCAGATGCGAAATGGTGGGGATAACCTCACGAATGTGATTTTGAATGAAGCTACCCCCCTTCCCCCCCTTCCCTCCCCCACACACACACACACACGCACACGCACACACACACACACACACAAACACAAACACACTCCTCCCAAAGAAACAAAACAAAAAGAAAAAAAAAACCTGAAATATGTGAGTGTTTTAGCTTGACACGTCGATGTGAGCGGTGTTCGTAACTGCACCGATACGCCATTGGAACGACTCACTCATACACTTTCGTCGAAGCCGCCAAATTACGCATCGTCGGACAAGCACACGCACGCTCCCGGCCATCGCGTGCGCACGCAACGTCAACCCGAGCACGCGATAGAAACAAAATAAATACACCGGAAAAAAGAAAAAAAAAGAAATGAGGCGCCTTGTGCATACATATACACTATATCCACTTAAGAGAAAAGGCTTGCGTCTTTGCCCTTCACACGTCATCACTAGTGGCTCCTCGCAGCGCAGCCTCTACGGAACGCAAGTTCGTCTGCGTCTTGCACGCGAGGGGTTGCGATGACGTCAGGACGCCGAGCTCTGATTGGCTCGATTGGGAGGACAGTGGGTATACACCTCAATGCAGCTTGCTTTGATGTCTACCTTTCTTTAATAACTAATCAAAAATAACTAAAAGGAGACATTGGCTCTTGCTATAGCAGCGCCGGCTTCTCCTTTGAACTTGAGTGATTAGTGTCCATTTACTTGAGAGTTCCCAGTTGTCCCATAAACTAAACACTGTACAGAACACCCTGCAATACACTTCTAGTCATAAAAGTACACTATTTACATCAGGGTTCATGCAATGATTTGACATGCTATTTATATATAATTCCTACACTCAAGCGTACGTCGTGTACTGTACTCAGTGTTGCCAGGTCTACTGATTTATCAGTAGATCTACTGATTTCGTTCAGGTCTACTGATTCACTAAAATAAAATAAAATCTACTGACTTTTTTTCTAGTAAACATATTAAAATTTATTATTTGGCCCCTTCAGTTCCCAGCATCGCCCATCAAAGGAAACTCATATTCTCCCAGAATTGAAGCACTGGCTCTATGGCCCAGAAGCCCGTCGACGGTGACATCCGGGCCAGAGCCATACATTGAAAGAGTTTGGCCAATCTATGATTTCGCCGCCGTAACGTCCCTTTCCGAGTGAGCCAATCAGCCCGCGGCGCAGAGCGAGAGGCATGAGAGCATGAGCCTAAAGTCTCGGCTGCTCCGGAGCTGAGAGGAGAAAGCCGCCATTTTTATTCATTCGCCCGGCGGAATGCATGGGATCGACATCCAAATTTCAGTTCTTTACTTTTTTTTGGCAGGCTCTGGCAAGAAAATTATATAATTTTATTCCTCGGTGGCTTAAAAAGCTAAGGAATCACAATTTTCTCCACGTTTTAACTCAAACTTTGGATCAGGCGAAAACCGAGTATTTCACATATAGCTTACTAAAATTTACCTGTTTTATGGAGGACAAAATAAAATGGCACAATAATTTTTTTTATCAGCATTGATTAGTGTTGCTATTTCGAGGATTATTCTTTGAAATCGGGACTGAGCCACTTTTGGGATCAACAGATGAAGGCGACAGTGCGACATCCACCTGTCGCTATTATTGAAACGAAACCAAAACAAGACGTTCCGGCAAGTGCACGCGTGCATGTCCAATAGAAGTCCTCCGCAAGCTGCCATCTTTCCTCGGTTTTTGACGCAATGTTGTTGGCGGAGAGCACTGTTTGAGAGCTACGCGTCGTCTGCTGCGGGCTTATTTCTTTTTCGGTCTTGATTTTTTTTTTCATTTTTATTTGTGTATATTATTATGATATTTATTAATCTATACTATTTCTTCGAAGAGTGGTTTAATGGAAAGAGCCAAACATGGCAAAACACAGATTTCGTAGAATCTACTGATTTTTGTGCAAATCTACTGACTTTTTGGGGATCAATCTGCTGACTCTTTTTCTCCGTCTGGCAACACTGTGTACAATATACAATAAAGAGGGCGGTATGCACATTGAATTATTGACAACACTTTTTACATTAAAAGCTCATTTTAGCGCGATAATACTGTAAAACCCTTTAATTTCGCGGCCCCTATTTTTCGCGAATCGGTCACAAAGGACAGAATCGCGGCCACTAAATTTCGCGAATTCCAGATGCCTGCACTGAAATTCTTAAAGATCGAAATTTTCGCGTGCCCTTAAATTTCGCGAATTTTCCAATTCGCGAAATTCGCGAAAAGTAAGGGCTCGCGAACGTTAAGGGTTTTACAGTATACAACCAAGGTATATGAGTATAATATACAGAATTTCACAGTTGAAGGATGTATGTAATGTAAATTTATCATATATTGATGTTTCTACTTTGGTGCCGCGTTTCTGTTGTTCTTGATGAAGATATATTGCTCTCGATAACTGTCCGCCATTTTAGTTTCTTCTGTAGAACTGGGGTAGGCCAAGGTCCTAGCATCTTTTCTAGCGACAAGGGGCGGTAGTCAAGTACCATGAGCCGTAAATTGAGCTTTTTCGACACGTTACGAACCTCGGGCATTCTAGAAGGAGATGAGTTTCATCTGCAACCGACTCTCCACATGCACATTCTGGAAATTCTGCGCGATGGATGGGGTATAAAAAACTAGCGGTATAAGCAACATTGAAACGAAGTCTATGTAGTATAGTGTTTCTGTGCTGCGTGTGAGAGAAATGGGCACGCGGAATTTTATCTGTTGAGGTTCTACCGTCCATCCTTCCACTCAGAGCCAATCAGAGCTCGGCGTCGTGCAGACGTCACCACAACCCTTACAAAAGAAGCAGACAAACTTGCGCTTCGCGTAGCCAATCGCGTCCGCGTCACCATGCCAACGCGTTTTACAGCGTCTCACAAGGAGCGCGACGCTATAGCTCCAACACCACCTAGAGGTTAAGGCAAACGGATTGCGTCATTGGGAGTGGCTTCCCGATCCGTTACAAGCGGTAAAGACGCTGAAGCTCGATCGGAGAGCCACCGCAAAAACAGTGGTAGCGCGACGCCTGTGCGCTAACGCGTCGCGATCGTTATCCCAGACGATGCAAGACGCGTTGTCGACGACGCTGATGCAAGTGTAAACGGCGCTGCACGAATCAGTTTTAGGGATGACGTTTGAGGGAGGGAGTTATGTCCCTGCCTTCTGGGTGGTATTGCGCTATAGAACGCGGCGACACACGTGCGTCTGTCGCTTTGCGACGTATACGTACTTTCCCTTGAGCTTCGGCGTATTTGGCACTTGGGGCGCGTCGAGCGGATCCACCGACACTGACGTCATGCGGTAGCCTTATTTTCTATGGGTGGTATCGGTTATGCACCCGCTCCCGTTCCAGTCCCGTCTTCTATAATCGCAAATCATTTCGGCCTTCCTCCCCCGTTCTCCCCCGCAGTGTGGGCGCTGACCATAAAGCACGGGAACTGCCATAAATACGTCAGGTGAGGCTGCCGGTTAGGCAGTTGTCCTATTTGAAGAAGGAAGCCGCCGGCGTCGAAGAGCGCTGCGCCGCGCTAAGGTATACACACACACACCGTCGGAGCTGACTGCCCGAGCCAGCATAAAACACTTTAATGGCGAATGAGTCTTTGTACGTCCGGACGGAATATGTGTTGCCTGTGTCTGTTTGTGTGTTTCTGTTTGTGGGAGTGTGTGTTATTGAAGCGTTTTTTTTTTCTCCCATAGACTTTCGGTAGATTCCTCCAGCGAGGTATTTTGATAGGATGGTATGTTCTGTATCCCTCTTTCGAATCGGCGCGAGGGAAATCGGTGTTTTGTGAGGAATTCGTTTTAGCTTGACCCCCGTGACTCACGTGTTACTTCATAAGCGGATTAAGAAAACATGGACGTTGTAAACCCTGCAGCGAAGAGAAGGCGGAACGAAGGACAGTTTCCCCGTGTGGCATCTTGAAGTCCGTTCGCACACTACTTGCGTTTGCTTGCGACTGAGTTTTTGTGATCTCTCAACAACGAGAAAACACTGGCACACGCCGGCGCCATCTGCATGTGTAAGGTGACCCCAGAACTGTATTTAACTTGAGCGACGTTTGGTATTCGCGAGGTCAAATGTACGCAGCATCTATAAGAACTGGTAATTGTAACATTGTCAAGACCTTGCAAAAAAAAAAAAAAAAAGAGGCACGAAAAAAGAAAAGAAAAACGAAATTGTTAAGTGTTCGATAACGTGCTGCGTCCTCGGCATCTTTGATTATTATCGACCCGCAGCAAATAAGATTGCTGGATTACTCGGCAAGAACGCCAAGGAAGTAATTGCGGGGCAAGAATTGTCCAGATAGTTAGCCGCACTGTGTGGTCCTTAAGCTGTCAATGAATGTAGACCCTTCCATCGCCTATCACGCAGGCGAAACATTCCGAGTCACTGCGCCGTGGACGCGGGCACGGCGTCTCTTCTTCCTTAGAAGAGAGGTACTGCGTATAATAGACGTTTTCTGTGTCCTGTCGTTCTTAGTCATCTGGGCTCCGTATCTGGTATGCGGGACGAGAAAAAGAATAAAACATTTCGACCTGGAATCTGCGAGCAAATATAGGTGAGGCAAAACAAGAATGTGTGACACCTTCCAGCAGTGTGCAGAAATAAATAAAAACAAACACAACAAAAAAAGAACGACACATTTTATTGCATACCAGAAGTGACGACATTCGAGATGGCTGGGCCCTTGTGCAAAAAGGTGTATACGCTCAGAACGCCTTCCACAGTCCAGTAGACAAAGATTGCAGCGCCCAGATGGCAAATCAGTGGAGGTCTATAGCCGTCAACTTACGCGGATTATTCGTGCTCGGTGTCTCCCCTGATAGTATAGCACATTGCTTCATGAAACCTTCGTTGTCGCCGAAACTCACGGTTTGGCTGCCTGGCGAGCAGTCTTTAGTAGTGACGCGTTACTAGTAACGCGTTACTGTAACTTCGTTACTTTTTCGGTAGCTTGTAATTGTAACGAGTTACTTTCTAAAATGTAACTTGTAACTGTAGTTCTATTACTTTTTCTGAGGTAACGATGAAAGGAACGATGTTACTTTCCTCGTTACTTTCCAGTTTTGTTATGAATAATATATCACTCAACGAGTACAATCTAGCTATTCCTCGCACTTTCCAAATTGTCTGTTCTTACATTTCGAGTGTCAAGTTGGCCTTGCACAAACTTGTGAATACGTCCTTTTCCCCAGTCGCGACCCGAATATAGCCATGTGTATATGTGATGAAAAAGAAAATCTAGTTATCTATATGCACGCGCTTATACTTTGTCACTGAACACTTACATCTTAGTATCTTGAAGCACTATCTATGTTGCGGTTGATCTTTTTTCTGCGCGAACGCTTTTTAATCGGATGAATCAACCGGGAAACGACAATACACACGGAGGGCACTGCGAATGTTTCGTATTTTGATTAGCGCCACTACTCCGCACTGCGCATGTTTCGTATTTTGATTTGCGCCACTACTCCTGCGTGCTTTCAACACTCGTGGCAAAATTTACTGCTGTTTTTGCGGGGTTTGCTCGTTGCTCTGGTTGCACGGGCTGTTCAGCAAGGGCAGGGACATGTTCGCCATCAAACGAGGGAAACTTTCAGACACTAATTTCCAGAAGCAGCTGCTGCTAAGTTACAATATGAAGTAAAAAGCGTACTTTTTAGTTTTATGCAATAAAACTTGGTGAGAGGCGTTTTCTAGTTTTTCCTAAATTTGTTGTGTTATAGAAAAGTAACTGAAAAGTAACGTCGTTACTTTTCAAAGTAACTGTAACTGTAACGAGTTACTCCTTTGTTGCGGTAACTGTAACGATAACTTAGCTACTTTCTTCTGAAAGTAACTGTAACTGTAACGAATTACTTTTTAAAAGTAACTTACCCAAGGCTGCTGGCGAGTTTGTTCGATGACCCGATGTACCGCCTATATATACCTCGCCTTCCCCAGAGCTTCTCTTAGATAGACTCGGTGATTCGCGCGCAAGCCTTTAACCAGCTTCCAGGTTTGCTTACACTTGTCGGGTAAGCAAATCTTGAAGGCGGCAGAAAGCTATAGTGCGTGTATCACTGAGAAGTGTTTGCCTAAGCCTCGCCCCCCTCCCCCCTCCCTCCTCCCTCTTCCCCCGGAAACCAGGTGGTGTAACGTCCATGGCAACGCGCTAATCAGTGAGCTGAAATTAGCCTGTTGACTTACTCCACACATTTGTTTTGCCAAATACGCAACACGATTTTGAATAATACTAACTTTGTTGCACCACGAATTGTATTGCTCAGGTCCGCGAAAGCACGAGGGTGCTTGATGTTGTAGGCGGCACACCGGCAGACATCGAAACTCTAATACAGTTGCAATTTCATGCAGCAAACTACCGACGTACCCACGGCAAAACAACAAGAAATACAACGAAGAAACAAGAACACACATAGAGTCGCGAAAATCTACTCAATGGCTAATGCAATTCAGGGATGAAAGTTAAAGTCTCTTGCCTTCTGGTTTACAGACGCGTGTCTCGCCTTCCTCCAGATTCGGACAATCTCCTCCGCTTTCCGTTTCTCAGCGTTCGCTTCTCTATTTTTTATTTATCATTTATTACATTTATCCGTCCGTACGGCAGTGCTCCTCCGCACTCTCTAACCTTCTCGGGCTGCAGCAGCTGATTTACTGGATGCGCTAGGCGCTGTTAATAGCCCCTAATCACGGTAATTACCAGACGTCCCTCGCAGCATCTCGAGCGCACTCTTCTCTTCGCCGAGTTGATCTAGCGTCCTTCCGCGTCCGTCCCTTTCGTGCGACTTCCACGTGCAAATAGACGGCGGGGGGTCCCGAGGTCTGGGCTGAATGCTTTGCCGACTCCTCGTCCGTTCAGGATGTGTATCGCCACCACCACCACCGGCGGCCGCCCGCCCGCCCGCACGGACGGACGACATCCTGAGCCAATACCACCTGGGAGACAAGGCCTGGGCCCTTCTCGCCCAAGCGTCATCACTAGTGAATCCACGCAGCGCCGCCTACCATCCGGGTGAACGTGTGCCAGGCCGTAGAACGCTGCACGGGCAGCTTTCTTGAGACCTGGACTGGCCCAGGCCCGGCGTCATGGTAATTTACCCGCCCGACGAGCCCGGTCCAGGTGTTTGAAACCGGGCTCAGCCTCGGCCCGAGGCCAGGCCCGGCCCGAGACCGAACAATTTTTTTGTTACCCGGCCCGGCCCGGCTTGCCACCCTCTAAAACAGGCCCGCACCTGGCCCAGGCCCGAATTCGATGATATAGTGTCCAAACTTCGCCCCGTGGAGTAGGAAATTATAGGCCAACACCATAGTATGCACATAGCGCGATCGTTGGAGTGGAATGGCTAGTAGGCAACTTCTTTCCTTGTACTGTACTTGACGCATCTATACGAATAACAAGTATAAATTTATTTAGGGTAGTGGAATTGCGACAGCTAAAGGATTATATTAACATAATAATAAACAAAAGTAACAAGAGGTGGTATAGAAGAATTGATCGGCTTATACTCCTGCAAGTAACGACAACTCCGTCCTCGATTTGTATTATTCCCAAGATGAGTTTGAATTGCATCATCAAAACTCAGATGAACTCTTTCCGCACTAAATTTGCTCACATGCAGTTTCTAGCGAATAAACAATATTTTTTCCGGGGCCGCAAGCTTAAAATTACTGTTTTTACTTCTTCTGCTGAATTGTCAGGGACTATAGCGAGGGAACCAAATGAAAGTCAGCTTCCGACAAACATTTTATTTACGATATAAAAAGACCACAGGTTTTTGTGCAAGGACAAAAAGGCCATTCAATGAATCTGGAATACATAAAACCTTCTTGGCAAGAAAAGAAAGACGTGGAAATTTCTTGCACTGAGACTCCCACCATTTCGGCAGGTCACTGATGCTTTCACACGACTCACCGGCATGGAGGTATAGCTGTCTCACCGTCATCAAGGTCCGTGTCCGGGTCGTCGTGCCAGTCCTGAAACTCATCCAGGAGCCTCCGTTTCGGTGGTGGCCGCCGCTCTGGTGTTCAGGATCAACCGCCGGTGTACGCCGGTGCTCCTTTTTTCTTCCTCAATGCGCATCAACCCGTTGTGATAGCATTGTGCTGATAGTGTTGTGATGTCTACGAAACACGATGGAAAATATTGTAGAGGCCGGCGATATATGTGTCGAGAACTACGATATTTCTCCCTCTCCTGTAATAGCCTTCGAGAGAAGGCTGACAGTATTGATAAATAAATAAATAAATAAATAAATAAATAAATAAATAATTAAATATGTGTCGGCGTGCGACCCAGCGGAGACATAGCGTATATCTATGATGTCATCGTGCTATACGCTTGCCGTGCATTACCTCATCGATCTACAGAGTGCCGTGATTTCTCCCAAAATAAAATATGACTGCGCACATAATCGCTTTTCATTTCACTCGCCACCCAGACGAAGTTCTACGTAAATATGTTGGAAAGCTGTGATCGTGCTTCCTTTGTCGGGAAAAAAAATAAAAAAAACGCCATCAACAAAGCTGAGATGTTCCACACATGGAACCGCACCTACTTGGCGGGTCTGGATCCGGTCGCAGCCCCGAGCCCGAACCAAGGCTGCCAAGGTGTTAGCCGGAGCCCGGCCCACCAAAAACTGCCGTACCCTGCCCGGCCCGGGTCGGGACCCGGGCTTTAGGGTAAGCCCAAGCCCGGGCCGTGCTCTACCAGGTCGTCGCGTTCTGACATCCCTTCTCTGTCTGATGTCACAAATTTGTATATATATACATATATAAAATAAAATTGAGCTTGTGTGTTTGCGGATTGTATCGTATACCCTTTATGCGTCACCTCTTGAAAAGAAAGCTCCGGCAAAATGTTGGTATACTATTGGCTAGTTCGGGTGATTCTTTCCCGGCAAAATATTTTGCCATATCTTCAGCCATATTTTGCCATACTTTGCCGTATCTATTGGCCGTTTGCGTGGTCACAGCCTGGCGAGAGCGCGCCGTTCGGGTGGCGCTTTTCAGGCGTGTGCCGTCAAGCTCCTCGATGTGTTTGCGTTTGTCTTGCAAGCGGCCCATGGAAGCAAATGGCGGCGCAGCACTGAAATGAACGGCCCTTGGAAGCGAATGGCAGCGGATCACATGCTCGTGTCTTGCGCATTTCCACAACAATGGTTTGGCGGTACTTGTAAACGTGAATTTTATGAAGGGACTTTAGGTGTGCCGGCACTTTTGCAGGCATAATTTTTGCCCGAGCTGCAAGAGGTCGGGAAGTTTGTCTGACAGTCTGTATCCTGTAGCGTCATATCTGAATTGGGAAAGGGAAACAAAACGAGACAATGCTAGCCGATAACGAGTTTGAGTGGCAGTTGAAGTTATCTAACGGGCACCTTTTTATGTTCTAAAAAGTATAAAAAAACAACGAAGGTAAAAATTTTAATATTTTAAAGGAAGCCAAACATCTTGGAAGAATTCGTTTAGCTCGCGCAAGGTCAGTATGCTTCCGGACACGGATTGTTATAACACCCCTGTAAATAAAAAAAGAATAAAAAAAGAATTATGGATAATGATGCATCTCGACACTTAAACATGTATTATAAGGGGTTCAAAAAGAGTGGCCAAAATGAGAAGACAGGATTTCAGAACACATTAATAACAAGAACATAGAATGTCAACAGCGACGCTGGCGAGCTTTTTTTGAAGCTTCGTGAAATGGTAACAGTTTCTCTGAAATCTAAACAATATATGTATAAACTTTTACACGTGTGCGAGCAGCAGCACACAGATTTATTAAACAGCTCTCTCTATTAATTTTATAATCTAAGATCCTGTAAGCTGTGCCGACTGTGTCCGTACAGCTTACAGAGTTCAAATCCTGGCTCCGCCGTTTATTTTGACATTCAGCGGATTCGTAAAGCTTTGATTCATTCGATCCAGTACGGTTCATCCATCTGCATATTTTCGATTATTTCCTCTTTGGAGACCAAGTACGATGATAAGAATGTGCCCGTGACATATATGTATATATAAACAACAAACATTACTATTTTTGCCTGAGGTGAAGCTTTCTGCGCATGCTCACTGCAGAAAGCAGCGCCACCCCACTGGAGAGCGCGAAATTGAAACGCTGGTTTTGGCATAATGTAGCCCCTATTTTCCGTCTTCTCGATAGCTATTTTAAATTTAGAGATAATAGATAGCATGTCGGGAAAACCAAACTCTGGATATTCCGAAAATGTGCTTACTTGAATAACTCGAAGAAAACACGCCGGAGCTCCACTTTAATAGCTGATATGAATGAAGACATTTTTGGGTACGCTGTCAAGTGATCAATGCTGGGATGTCATGATGATATACAGTGAACTTAGAGGCAAGCGATAGACGAGGCGTGGGATAGTGGCGTACCATTTGACGTAGGTTGTTTTTGTTCTGTGTATGTATGTTTAAGCGTGGACTTGGGTTCACTTTTTTTTTCTCGTTTGCGTTTAATGTGGGATTAGATAGTTTGTAGACTGCTCAGTAGTGCTCAGATAACACGCAACCGATAGCAATATGGTCAAGTTTATTAATAAAAGCAGAAATTGACAAAAAGTTATAATGTCCAAAAAAAGAAAAAAAAAGTTGTTCTTGAGGCAGAGGAGCCGAGGAGTGTTCCCCTCCGATTAAAATAAAACAACTGAAATGGAAAAAACAAAATAAAAGAACGTTGCCTATTGTCAACCTGAACGCAAGGAACATCCTGAATGGTTGAATGAGGAAACAGTCTGGTTTAACGTGACCCTTATGTTTTCATCTCTGAGACATGATTGTTTCCTTCTGTATTGGATTGCAAGATATTTTCACCAGAGGCTATGGTCATCCCGGTAAAGAAACAAACAAAAAAAAAAACACACGCCTCCCCCACAAAACCACAGCGGAGCAGCAGCATATACAGGACGAACAGAACTACACCAACTCCTCAAATAACACCCGGAACAACGCGGCGCTTTCGGCACAGGCCCTAACCCTTCCTTTTCGCTTGTACAAGGGTGTGTTCTCGCACACGAGGCGCGTACGCGAGGCCTAGCCAGCCATAGGGGGATATATCTACATACGGTCCACGCTGGGGCGCAGCATTAATTTCCGTGAGAACGATCTGGGATGGGGGGTTCCACCCCTGACCCCCACTGCTCTCGCCGCTTATACAAGACCGCTCATTTTCCTCGCTAGCCGAACCCGCCGCTTAGAAGAAACCGCTCGTTTTCCCCACTAACCGAGCTTTCCGCTTATAATAAACCGCTCGTTTTCCCACTAACCAAGCTCGCCGCTTATAAGAAACCGTTCATTCCCCCCAAGTAACCAAGCTGGCCGCTTATAAGAAACCGCTCGTTTTCCCAGTAACCGATTAAGTTGTTGCCGGGTGCCCACGCCACGTTTTGGCAAAAAGAAAGGTGTGGTCCCTTCCTCCCCCCCCCCCCCAAAAGAGCGGAGGAGAGCCGCTAGGGGGTTTGGTGTGCCTGCCGGATCGGGGTGGTGGTGGTGGTGGTTGTGGTGGTATAGTGGTGGTGTATGCGCGAGCGAACGAGGAAAGATGCTGCTTGATTTTTTGCTTTGTTTCATGTACGTTTGCTGTTTCGTTTCGCTGGGGAAAATTAGGCGTCCCAAGCCTGGAACGAGCGTGTTGGTTGCTAGACAACCGGGCTTTTGTTCTTTGGTACTACTTGAGCGTCTGCGCGCGGGCGAGAAAATCGACCTTCTTCTTTCTACTTGGACTGCGAGCAGTGCTTTGATCATCGTATTCCCTGGCGTCTGACCGGCGTCCATCCGCGATGTCCGCGTACTCTATCCCCTTCGCTTCACGTATATACTGCGTGCTGCGTTGCACTGCGTATTATCATATATCGTAGATGTTGCGGGCTACTTGTGCAGTGTTGTTGTTTCGCTGACGTGCGGTCAAAACAAAACTGGCTGCAGACGCGTACCGGCTCAGCACAGATAAGGAGCTTTTTTCTGTGCCACCTGCCATCGTTCTGTCGATCTCGTCAGCTACAGGGAGACAAAATCCGAACACGAAACAGCCGTTTTGCAAGTGTTCGTCCGGCAACACTGGCGGCCGCCCTGTTTTACAGCAGCGGCTGTTAGTGCTCCGAAATCCGACTGAGTTGGTACGCAAAACCCCACGTGATCCCGGGGAGAGAAGGGACAGCGCCACCGCCCGCTCACACAACAACGTCATCTGTCGAAACAAGGCGCTAACGCTCCCTCTCTCTGCCTTGCCGCTAACCATTTTGATGCCGCCGCGTTAGGGTCCTGGAAGGTTTTCCGGCACGCCTACATATGACGTTTCCTCATTTCCTTCCTCCCCCAGACATAGCCATTACCCCCAAAAACACATCTCCTACATCATAGCCTCCTCTATACTCACAATGCCTGGCAGTTTGATGACTTAGCCATAGAGTGCCCAGTCGCAGGCTTTAAACGCGAGGATCTGGTGGCACAGAGCATTTCTCGGGGAGTCTGGTATTCAGCGCACAGATTTTGCAGCGGCGAGGACCCGAAACATGGTTTTCAAACCCGACGAGAAAAGAAGCGGTAGCCCGAGGAACGCGAAAAGCAGGAGCGGACATTCCATCGCTCGGGACAAGTGTGTTTCGGCGTCTCGCCTCAGCGGGGCGCCCGTTACATGACTCTTGTCTGCCGCTCTACCTTTTCACTTTCGGCTGCTGCGTCTCCTGGCGATCTGCCAGGCTTTGTCAGTATAGAGGAGGCTACGCCTGCATCTATTATACTTATTAAGCAAATATCTCGAAGCACATCGACTCAGAGAAAATATCCTAAAGCACATCTTTCAACAACATAAAGTGCGCTGTCAATCGCAGCGCACTTTGTGTGGTTGTTTACAATTTCTGGAGCTCATCGCTTCCTGCATGCAATGTGTGATTGGACTCGAGTTCATGCCGAGCTCTGACGTAGTCCTCCTGTCGAATACATTTGAATCCGAGTACGCGCCGAATGCTGAACCAGCACTTGTGTTCACTTTACTTCATGCTTGAAAGCGAATTTGCCCAAGGGCGTTTGCTTTCAATTTCTCACGTTACGTGAGGAGCCACCGGGACATTCGTGTTTCGTATGTTGAATACGAATGTATGTAATATACATTCGTATTCGAATGTATATTCGAATGTACATTCGTATCTCGAATATTCGAGACAGGATGTCCCGGTAACTCGCGATGTAAGCGGTCGTAACGTAACGTAACGTAGAAAAACGCCAATGTGTGAACAGACCTTAAAATGCATGTCCAATATATTGTATATAATCGAAGCAGATGGTAGGCTTTTGAAAAGGGCCTATTGACAGAACTCTGAATACAGTTGACAAGAACTCGTGATCTTCGGAGTTAATCCATCATGCGTTCACAAGGGCCGTGTTCCAAAATTTACTCGATCTTACTCCAGGGTAAGGGTTTTGTACCCTTGGCGTTCTAAAACCTACCCGCGTCCAGCGTTTTTCAATCTGTGCTGTCACGTGATACGATCCGCCGGAGTAACTCGGATCCATTTGGGTAAGATTTGGAACACAGCCAAGGTCACCTTGTGCGGTGGTTGCCTCCATTCGTAGCGACCGACAACGAATAAAAATGTCGGCTGCCAACTTGTCCCAGAAATCATAGGTAGCTCGGTTATCTTTTTGTTTTGGGGCAATATTATCATCGTCTTAATCTTAGAATTTCAGATGACTTGGGGGAGAATCGGACAAATGAACTTCTTGACCTCCCACTCGGCGCTTAATATGGCAATGGTTGATACGGTCTCGACAAAGAACTATGATTCTTGGAACGCGTCTTCGAATGTGTTTAGTGTCCTATCACGTCCGTACATCAAAAAGTCTTAATGAAGTGGCAACAAATGACGTGACAGACGCCATATTGTCATGCTGTTGGTTGTCGCGATGCTTGCGGTTGGTGCTAGAAATCACGGCCCAAAAGTACGAGCGAACTCGAGTGTCGCTGTCGTCGCGGAATTCCAACCGCTGGCTGCTAAATCTTCCGTGGACTGTCAAGCCGACAGCCGGAGAGCGACCAGCAACAGAGCATGTGCCTGCCACGTCTGCCACCGCTACAGTGACACCGCCAGGTTCGCGGTCGGCGACAGCGTGCCACTTTTATGACGTCAGCAGCCGGAAATCGAGGGACTACTTTCCGGCGCAAGTTCGTCCGCTCCCTACGCGGAGGGTGCAGTAAACTCAGAACGCCGAGCTCTGATTGGCTCCGACGGGAAGGATAGTGGGTAGACCTCGAAGGTAGCCTACCATTGAGGCTTACTCACTATATCCTCCTAATCGGAGCCAATCAGAGCTCGGCATTGTGACGTCACCGCAGTCCCTGCACAAGAAGCAGACGAACTTGCGCTCCGCATAGCAGACGGTAAACACAGCAGATCGGAGACACGTTCCAGGCACCATAACAGTACGTCACCCTCTTGCGACTCAATCTGAGCTGTATGACATTTCTTACGGCCCTATCTCTTTGTGTTTTTGTTTTTCTAGACCGGGTCGCGTAATTACTCCGTGCCTGCAAGCAAAAAAAGAAAGAAGAGGGTCATGCCATTAAAATAATAAAGCAATAAATTCAGGACGCGATAGTGAGCACATCGCGCAGCCTCCAAACTCCGTTACTGAGAGGGGGACCACGACGAAGCAGCCATAGAATTCGTTCGATGAAAACGAGTTTTTGAGGGTCCCCTCGTAACACTCCGTGCATCTTCATCCTGGACCGCAGCGAAGGCTGCGACTCATCCGAGCCAATCCAGTGGTTTCTGAACGCGTCACGTGATCTACGCGCGTCCCGCGCTAACGCTCGACTTTCTCTCCCAAGGTCACGCGACATTCGTGAGGCTTTGTCCGCCGTCTAATGTCGCGTGAGCGTCACGTGGCTTCAAGCCGCAGTCGCACAACTCGTGTATACGTCATACAAAAAGACATGTCTGCATGTCGGCTTCATAGATATGTACGCCTCTAACAAGTCTGCAGAGAGTTTTTTGTATGACCAATGTCACAGGACCGTGATGCGCAGGTACAAACACGCCTCAAACAGTAGAGAGATTTAGGGCACCGTTTTTTGCACATCGGACGCGGTACTATGGGCCCTCCGGTACGAACTGCGCATGCGCTGCCGCAGCAA
Organism: Ixodes ricinus; assembly: GCA_037355805.1. Lineage (NCBI taxonomy): Eukaryota > Metazoa > Arthropoda > Arachnida > Ixodida > Ixodidae > Ixodes > Ixodes ricinus. The sequence continues at coordinate 184,813 of JAZHYW010055861.1, read as the reverse complement.
GACTCGCGCATGCGCAGTTCGCACCGGAGGGCCCCTCGTACCGCATCGGATGTGCAAAAACGGTTCCCTAAAACTGTCTACTGTCTGCAGACTTTCTTTAGTGTTACGTATGTTTGACCGCGGCTTTGGGGAGGGGGCTCAGCCATTGTCACGTGATACTTTCCGAACTCCGGCTCCCGTGATTGGCTGGGATCGCTGGTAGCGTCAGCTATGGTCCGTCGTTGGGCGTCACGGAGTGTGTGTGTAGCTATAGTGGACGCGCTTGAGCCGCGGTGGGCCGTGGACGACCTGGCAGCTACAGCGAGGACTTTATCAGCTTGTGTCGGTCGGAATTGTAATGTAACCGCTGCCGGTAAGGTACAGCACATTTCGCCGAACCTCCTCCGAGGATCTTGACCCGTCCGTCTCTTGTTGTCTTTTTTTTCTTTCGGTTGGGGGGGGGGGGGGCGGTAGCGCAAGTCAAGGAATTGCCGGATTTGGAAAACTTGTAGATCTTTCGGCAGTCGTACTGCCGAGGCGCATTTTTGTTTCTTTCTTTCGCTGTTTGTGTTTATGTGTAAGAGTGTGAGAGAGTGTGTGTGTATGTGGTTGCGTATGTGCGTGTGTGCATGCGTGTGTATGTGAGTGAGAGCGTTATTATTATTCTTGTTATTATTATGATTGCAAGTTTAGTGGCACACTGGCCTCTAAGGCCACAGTGTGCCAAACGTAAATTTTTTTCAAGAAGCCCTAACCGTATCTAAGAAGTAGCTGAAAGTTACAGCTGGTATAAACAGCCAACTCCATTTAAGGAGCCACATACACGATGGAATGGGATTAAATGTTGGTCTCCGAGTAAAACATATATCTGGATGGAATGGGAAGGTGATCTCTAAGAAGTTCCGGTAAAAAAATGAGAGCGTGTGTGTGCGAGCGTGTGTATGTGTGTGAGAGTGTGCGTGCGTGTATGTGTGTAAGTATCTGTGTGTATGTACGCGTGAATGAGTGTCTGAGTGCGTGATCGGATATGTGCATGTATGTGTTTGTATGTGTGTGTGTTCGTGTGCACGTACGTCCCTTCGTCTCTGCGTCTTAACATTTATTCGTACATTGCAATAAACAGCACGAAAACGACTTCTCCACATTTTCTCGTTTTACTCGTAAAGAGGGGGGGGGGGAGGAGGGGGGGGGGGGGGGGCTGGCGCACACCAGCTCAGAGCACGCAGAGCGAAAGCTCGCGCTGCAGAAGCCAGAAATCCTGGGTCTCCATACCCGTCCTTGTCCGCTTTGATCTGTATGAGCATCGTATACCGGTGTGCGGTTGTATATACCAGTACAGCATGATGCACGTTAGAGACCCCAGGCAAGCACTCGTACCGGACTGGCTAAATTTCTTAGAGAAAACACCAGACACCCATTGGGGTTGACCAACTTTCCGCTGTCTGATCACACACACAGCAGGATTACTTTATGAGGATGTCTTACATACTTCCTTTGATTGCGTCCACATCTATCAAGACGACATCCAAGGCAGTGACACCGCTGATCGTATGACTGTCTCACGAAGCAAGTTTTGCATTGCCCATCACGCTGTGTACACGGCGAACGCTTGTCCTGGTGATTTGTTGCGATCATCCCCATCGTCGGAACTGAACCCCCGCAACTGTTAGAAGAAGAAAAAAAAACAGTTTTGTGCTGACCAGGTGTGTTTAACACCCGAGTTCTGTCCCCACACTGACACATTCTTCAAGATGAGAGTTTTTGGGCAACAACCCTTAAACACGCGGAAGAAAAAAAAAAGGAATTGCGTGTTTCTGCCAATTACGTTAAGCTCTGTATACATGTTGCTCTAGTTCCTCTCGAGAATTCTGTGCAGACGTGTGCGAGTGAAAATGTACGAGCGCGCGGTTTTAGATTACACACAGTTGTCACTATCCTGCGAAAAGCACTTGCGTAACCAAGTTAATGCTAGCAATGTACAGCCCCCCCCCCCCCCCCCCAAACGAAAACAAAATACAATTTTTTGTTATTGCAATAATAAATTACGTTATGTCGAATGCTCAGCCTTGTCCCAAACGTATACGTGCTAGCTGTCCGAACCAGATGCAAAGACTTTAGAACTAAGTGCAGTTATCGTATTAAAAAATTATATAGGTAATTTTTTGAAAATTTTAATAGGAAAATGCGGTCCGTTCTTTGCAACTGGCGCCATTCAGCTCCGTGTATTGGAGGGTTACCATTTTTTCATAGAAATTTCTCGAAAATCTCCTATAACGTTTTAATAAGATAACAAAACAAATAGCTCTAAAAATGTTGTATCATCTTCGGGCAGCTAGCGCTACATTTTGACGGGAAATGATGTTTCGGCGATGTGTAATTTAATATTTAAATAAAATAAACTGTACATTTGTGGGGGACACCCTGTATCTTGGAATTTTCATCCCTGTGTAGCAGAGGCCGTCAATTGTTCGGGCTCGTAAACTCACCAATGATATTTGTTTACGCGTTTTTGTTTCACATGGATTTATAAGTCTGCGGCGCCCGATACATTTTTATGAGTGTTGCGTGAATATTCAAAATTTCGAATAGTAGTGTCGAATAAAACAGTATTCGATACTCACCTTGAGAGGAACTGCGATATTCGTGTTTTTCGAAGTGTTGATCGCGGTGGCTTAGCCCCTCTGAGCGCGCTTCGTACCGAGCGCGGGAGCATTGCGCAGAAGCAACACCCGCGAAAGCGACTTTCGCGGGCTGTTGCTTCTGCGCAGTGCACCGCTGTTCGCTAAGAAGCGCACTTAACGGGTTAACCCGCTGCTATCACTTGGAAAAGTATGCTTATCGCAATCGCGTGTTTTAGAGGAAAGCAGACTTTCAATGGTGCACGCGCGCGCCTGGTGTATTAAAAAGAAAGAAACGGAACATTTGTGAATGCTGATATTTACAATGGAGTCACATTTACAAAATTAATTTGCGGCTGTTATGCAAGGGTGTATGTTAGACAGATTTGTGTTGATGACCATCTCCGTTCATCGCTCGTGACTATAAAAAAATTATTCGAGATTGCAGAAGGAACGTTTGCATATTAACAATATTTGTAAATCTACTAAATTTGGTATAGCAGGGCATTTCAATGTGTTTAATTCTATGTCAAATCAGTCGTTTGCTTGTCATCCCATGGCATCAGACTTCCGAGGATACAGTCCATAAATATAGTTAGAGCAAAATTAGCTTATAAATGAACAAGTAAAAATATGGGAACAACCTTCACGAGTTTAGCTGGGTTTTCGTTTAAGCTTGGCGCAACAGTGGTGAAAGGCTTGGAGAAGCTTTTTGTTATTTAGTTGCAAAATATCCGACTAAAACCACTATCCACTTCGAATTCACTTCGAACTCAAAATCAACTATTCGCACATTACTATACTTGTTTTCAGGTCAAGAACTGTAGTAATAAAAACAAAATGTCGGGCTACTCGCGGAGCATTACTAATTTCCTCTTTTATGTACAAAATTAAGATATATGTAAGTTCATTTTAGATTATATATATGCTATCTTATCGAGACGTAAATGTTTCAAACGCCAAAAGCATCACGTCTTCCTCCTACAACCACATTGTGTAAGAACTACTTTGCGCGTCGTATGAATAATGCGCAAAACTGTTGTTCTTTCTCTTGCAGTGAAAACGAGTATAGTTTTTATGGGAAAAAAAATTAAAATCGCGTTACTCGCCCTAATAATATCTCGACTCTTCCCGAGCTTGTTTTTGTAGTGTATAAAATTGGGAAAGTTCCTCAAGCTGCATATGACTTTCAGTGCACGTCGAATTTTGTTTTTGACAAGTGATAATATAAGCCTATCGAACTTATTTTGAACGCCGTCGCATGAGCCCATTCAGTTCCTCGCACTGCGCAGACCTTCCCTGGCAGAATATCGACAATACTGCCCACACAACACGGGCCTATGCCTGTCTTTCTTTTATTCAATGTACCCAAATAGGTGTAATATCATGCGAGAAACAATACCAAAAAGAACGCCGTTCCTTTGAGTGCAATCACTTTTTATTTCACTCTCCAGTTATAACTTATAGCATACACGGTGAATGATTGAACATAAGACATTAATTACCGTAATACGATTATATTCAAAATTAACGAGTGATTCTAAAATAATTTGTTTCAGAAGTTTCTAATTGGACTGCGTTACAAATTACAGAAGTGAAAAATGTAACGTGGCAATGACAAAGTGAATTGAAAACGTAATGGGTTATAAACAATACGTTACTCGTGACGGATTACTTCCCGAGTTCGGCACTATGCTTCGTTCATAGACAAGTCCATGCAACAAAACTCCCACGCCTGGGGCGGCGGAAGGTATGCCGCTCACCCCCTCCAACCTAATTGAGTTTCCTCAGAAGCAGGAATCACCGCACAACCCCCCCCCCCTCCCCCCCCGGTCCTTAGAGTCCGCATGGCTGCACGGCTCGTTTTTTGTTCCTTCCAGCCACCCCCGCGTTCCTAAACCAGCTTAACTGCTGAACACAGCAGTGGACGATTCTACACACATCCCCTCCTTCTTAACACTCTCCCTGCTGCCTGCTCCCTGATCTCTCCTCCACTCCTTTTTCACCCCTCTCCACCGAAGTCAGCGGCGGCAGACGCAGCGGAAGACCGGCTGCATCAAACAGAGTCGGTCTTCTGTCGCAGCACTCCGACACCCCGTCCGTAACTATACCCCCCATCTCACACGTGTGCGGTTCTTGGTACAGAAGGAATCCCATCCCTCCCCTTCCCTTCCCAAACATAGAACACACACATAGACACATACAGTAAGAACTCCAAGTGTGCCACAAGAGGTGGGGGGGGAGAGACGAGCGAGCCATGCGGGGGCAAGGCAGCAAGCAAGCTTCACGGCTGCTGGCAAGCGCAGCACCAAAGGCCCGCAAATCCAATTCGCAAACTTTCCCGGAGCGGCTCGCCGGTCCAAGCGTTTCGTTTTTCTTCGTCACGTGTATTTATTTTCTGGGCCGTCTTTCGTTTTTTGCTTCTTGAATTGTCAACCTCCCCTCCTTTGAGTGAAGAAAAAAATGAAAGCGAAAGAAGTCAGCCACGGGGCTTCTCGCGATAATAAAGTAAACGCAGCATCAAAAGGGCGTGACTATGAGACCAGGCTTTGACGACCTCCTTCTCCTCTCCTCAGTCTTGGAGCAGGCATGCATGCTCGGAGCACTGCGCGGCCGGGTGTCCAGCCAGCGGCGCCCCTGCGAAAGCATTCGTCCTGCGAGAGCGCATTCCTCTCATCCTCTTACGCCCCCCCCCCTTCCTCTCGGCAAGCTCAACAGTAATAAAGCACCACCTGGAGCAGATATCCCCCCTCCATTCCTTTACGGGACGGCAAGAAAACACAGACCCAAAAAGAAAAACAAAACGAAGCTGCGCGACCCTCTCGCGGTCCCCGATGACGTAGTGCCACGGAGGAGGAGACTTGTTTGGAGACTGCCCGCCCCGCTTCCCCCCTCGCGGGGGGTGAGTCGGTGGCACTCTCCTCCCCGGCCGACGAGGGGATCCACTTGCCAGTGCAGCTCTCGGCTTCGTGTCGGTCGGGACCTGCAAGACCAGTGCGTGTGCCTTACCAAGCGCGCTCCAGCACCGTACCAACCATACGGCCACATCGGGGCTCCGTATAAAATCGCGGGCCGCGGGGATTACCGCCAGTCACTCGTCATCCGTCCTACCCGTCGGACTGTGGTGGTTGTGTTTGGTGTCTGCCGTGCGGACATGTCTTCTTTTCCGCGGACCGGCGCCACGGCTTCCGACGACTGGCCCGCTCTCCCGTACCACCGGCCAGATGGGCATTTTTCGGCTTCAACGACTTCGAGTGCGTCTTGTGGTTCGCCGTGGTGGATGCCCCGTGTGTTGTCGATGTCGATGCTGTGAACTGACCGGTGATTGCACAGAGGATGCTGCGACCGACCTAAAGGTGCATCAAGAGCGACTAGAAGAGTGAGGAACCCGACGCCAAAGGATGCAGCTAGGCTACGCCGGTAAGAAGGCAGCAACCGGGTCGTGGTGGTTCCAAGTTTGACAGCGTACCCGTCTAGCCGATGGATGTAGCCATGCGTTGGCGTCGGACTTGGCTCGCCACAGCGGGCTTGGCGTTCTGTCTGGGCATGACCGTCGGGGTACTGCTGCCCCTGCGCGAGCTCGCGAGGAAAGTGGACGAAACCCAGCAGAAGGTCAGCGGCGGCAACGCTTCTTCTTTGAGCGGCCAGCCCGTCGGACGAGGGAGCGCCCCGGAGATCGGCCGGGACCAGCCGCTCCGCGAGAAGGGCATGGTGCGAGGAATTTTCTGGGCGGGTCCGGCCGAGCGACTGGTCGCCAGAGGCTTTTTGAGCGGCGATGTGTCTCGCTGGCGGGCCACGGCCAGGAGATCCGCTGTCCGGGCGGTCCGGGAAGGATGCGGACGCATGCAGAACAGGCTCGTCGTGTTCGAGTCTGGCACGCTCAGTTGCGCCCGCTACCGGCAGAACAACGACCAGATCCAGGGCGAACTCTTCTCCTTTTACCTCGCCAGGGAACTGGGCATCGCCAACTTGCCGCCTGCCGTGTTGACGCGGGCCGCGGGTCGGAGTTGGGACTCGGTCAGGTCCAACCTGGAGTTGGCGCAGTGGCGCTCGGACCGACCCTTGGTTCTCACCAAGTTCGTGGAGGACCTGGTGCCCACAAACATTCCGGTGGAGTTTAGGTCCCCGGCGGCGCGGCGCCTGCACCCGCCGGACGTGTTCAACAAGACGGACGCCGACATCCGAGAGTTAGTTCAATGGTCGGACCTCATAATCTTCGACTACCTCACGGCCAACTTGGACCGCATTGTGAACAACATGTTCAACCTGCAGTGGAACCCCGAGATGATGAACTCGCCCGCGCACAACTTGTTGCGGCAGAAGAGCACGGGCCTCCTGGTGTTCCTCGACAACGAGTCCGGACTCGTCCACGGCTACAGGCTACTGGACAAGTACGAGGTCTACCATAGGTCTCTGCTGGATTCGCTGTGTGTCTTCAGGAAGGCCACAGCGGAGGCCGTGGCTCGGCTCAGCCGCGACCGAGACATCGGAAGAAGGCTGTTCAGTGCGTTCAACATAAGTGATCCGGGGATGGATAACTATCTACCTTTCCTGCCGGAGCGCAGTGTCAAGATCCTCAACAAGAGGCTCGCACAAGTGAACAGTCAAGTCCGGCGGTGCAAGGATAAGTACGGCCATGTTCAACGGTAGGCACGACTGCTGGTGATGTGCATCCGAGAGGACGGTGATAGGATGGGGAAAGACTTGGAGGGTGAGTTTCCGTCGCAACGTCTCTTGTGATAAAGCCGTTAGTGGCACGTCTCCTGGAGACTTAGACTGCGCCCCTTTTGCATTGTTGTGGTCGGTCTTCAGGAATAGGACGCGGTTCAGGCTTCATGCCGATAGTCAGGGTGTTGTTCGGTCAGCTTATGTCGATGACTCTGTAATTTAAGAGTTGCGTTTGTGCGTTTCATGAACAGCTTTCTTTTAAAGACTGCTATACGACAACGGAGCGCTCGAGTTTTACCTGTGTTCTAATCTAGCAATGCTTTTATTTTCGGATGCTTCTGATACGTACAACTTTGGAGAGTGTGAAAGAACTAATGGTATCCTATGAAGTATACGTCTACTTTTCCTTTCTTTCGACAACTATTTGTTGTTTTTACTGTGCTCGTTTTCTGACAAGTTCTAGACTTCGTCAATAATTATGATCGAAAGCTTTTAGTAAAGAACCAAATACCAGTATTCGCCATATTTTAGGAAATGTAATTTTTTTCATTCTTGGCTGTGCTATGTTTACACTGATAAAAGGGAACATTTCACAATGCTCAAGGATTCATCTGTACAAATAGCCCAATCAATCTTCTTTGACGCTAAAATTGACTTATTTATTGCTCTGCCACCCTCACACCTACTTAAACAACATATACCCACGGCCAAGATAAGAAATACCAGGACACGTAACTCGCCACATTGCAATTCAAACCTGTCCAAGAGGCTAAAAACAATCTTCCAGCGAACGCAACACACCGATAAACAAAAAACACCCCACACGCGCGCCAAGTTGAGGCAACATCCCATTGGCTAACGTCAGGTGCACCGTTACGACCCCATAAATACCGACGCGTCATTTAAACCCAACTACCGAACCAGAAGTCCACAAAGTTAATCACAAAGAAAGAAAACCGAAAGAGGGGGGAAAAAGCAAACGATGCACGCGATGGTCTCAGCTCTCCCCGGCAAAAGCGGCCGCAACTCAATAGCCCTGCCCTTCAACCTCCAATAACTCAATCGGCTACAGTCATCGGTGCCGCTACAGAACGAACAAGTGTAATCCCGTGCCTTTATGCGCCCCTCACAAAAGCGCTCTAGTCATCTTGGTAACCTTTATCACCCCCCCCCCCGCCATTTACGCCTCCTTCGGTGCACGTCTTCACGAGCCGAAGACTTCCTCCTGGCAATCGTGAACCAGTGCGCCTTCTTCTCACCAGCTATAAAAGACAAGCGTAGATGGGCGAGGGCGTAGTAAGGGGGGGGGAGGATTGCAGAATGAAAAGCTTTTCTTCTCCTCCGCCAGTCTAATGAGGATTTCATGGCGATCTCCGGCCACCCTTTAAGGAGCAACGCCAAACAGGCAGCTCACGAAGTTCACCCCCAAGGTCCCCCTCGTCTGTGTCGTGACCTTAGTCTTGTTATCAACTACCAGTGTTTGCCTTCTAGCGGGACCTCTCCTGGCTTGTTCGCTTGCTTGCTTGCTTGCTTGAGTATGGTAGGCTCTCCCGCACTGGCTCGCGTGCGGACCTCTTGCGTGCAGCGGCTAGTCGGGAAGTACCGCTTGCAACTCTTGAGGTGTTGGCTATCCGGAATATCTCCTGTTTAGATCTTTTTTTTTATTGTGGAGATGGAAGATTGGTTAGTGCCGCCGTGACTTTATTAGTCTGAATAGGAGTTCGAGACTAACAAATAGCTCGTTTCTGGGGGCAGGTTCCTTGTTATCGTTTTATTACGTCCTGACGGTAGAAGATATCTGTCGTTGCCCTGCTACGCAACACTTAGTCGTCCCTTTAAGTGGCAATTCTTTTGCTCTTATGGTAGATTCTCTTCAAGCTCGGACTTTGTCGGTATTTGCAGTCTATCATTATCGGGGTCTGTCGTTTCTGGTCTTGAGCCTTTACGAAAGGATAATAAACAAGAGGTCTTGAGAGTGTCGCCACTTAAAAGTAACAAGATGATTGCCTTTGCTTGCACGCTGCAAGCCTAAACTCCTCGACATCAAAGTTCAGGAACTAATAGATTCATTGGTAATGAAAAATTCTAAGCGGTTTTTGTAATTTATGCTTAGTTGTGTATAGCTGATGCAGTTAGATTATGCGAAGAAGTTTATTTGGAAAGGCGATCTGCCCCCGTCTGGTGTCTTCATGTAGCACCCGCAGCTTGAGTGACTTCAGAAGGCATATGTAACTCTGTACGCCATAGGTTATTCTTAATGTTGGCTCACAAAGCAGATGTCTGTATCTAATAACAACTTAAAACGTTTTGCGTATGTTACTATTGTGTGCAGCAGACCTTACACTCTCCACAAAATACGATGTTTTATCTGGCTTAAGCGTAAAAATAACTTCCCCATCCAATTGTACAAGTTCTAAGAATTGGCTTTTATTTAGTGACCATGGTTGTAATTCATATAACCATGTGAACAGCTGTTATGTCATCTTGCAGAGCAAACGTATTGCCTAATGAATGGTGTAGCCTTGCAGAGGGGTACGCAGTTCACCATACAGTACCACAATAATGTACATTCGCTTGTGCTTACTCTTTCAGATGACAGTAGTTGTTGCCAGTGCGACATCTTTATAATTATTTTACCACGATCGATTGCCACAAAACGTGTATAAAAAGGGAATGCCTTTCACCTCGCGCTTCTCAGATTCCAGAAAGCAAGCAAGCGAGCAGTAACTTAAAACTACAAGCAATAGAAAGAAACAATCACGCGCGTTGCAGCTCTAAAACAAATAGTAGTACATAGTGCATTTAGATGCTGTATTCTTCTACTGCGGCTAGTATTTTTAAAGGTTAACACCATGGACCTTTGACGTGTCCCCGAATGCTTTGCACATCATTCGCATCTAACTCTGTTTTGCGTGTCTCTTGGGGCGCCCGCGAATCGGGACTAAGTGATTGCCGAAATAGGAGCTTGTTTGGATTAATTATTTTTATAATGTTCCATCGGAGTCTATTCAGTTTCTGTCGGAGAGCAACTGTCAGTTTTCTATTCTCTAAAGTTCCTATGGTGCGCAATAGTAATTAGGTAGTATTGTTTTAAACGAGATTCGTTTTTCTTTTACTATCAGGTTAAGCATCCCAAACAAACAAGAAAAAAATAACAATGCGATTTCTTTTAAATTCTGTCTTTTCAACCGCACTGTTCATTCGTAACGGTGGAATTCTTAGCGCGTAACTATCTGAGTCGTTTAAAGGTAAAATACGCAAAAAAGACACATAGCACAAATACGTCGGTGAGCGTAAAATGTACCATCGATTTCTTAGTAGGTTTTTATTATATGACTGCCGATACTATCTGTCAAAGTTACTCTGGGAGCTGAGACCATCCAGACATTTAAAAATATTTATGGAGATAAAACTACATTAGGGCTCCAACAATAAATGACATGGGGTGTTTTATTGAAAAAGCTATTCAGAAGTACGTCGATGACGCCCTCAAAACCACAGCAAAACATCACATATTACGGTGCACATTTGTACTTTTGTACGAGGTAACAAGTAGCTCAGGATCACACTCATGAGAGATTCATCTCCAAACACCTATACCACGCGGAATTTGACTCTATTTAGCAATATAAATCTCTAGTATTTAGCAATGACAATATCAAAAATAGATTTTGCATGTGTTTTTGGCAAATGTTTACAACGTAAAAACAATAGAATTTTCAACATGGGAATATTACGGTGGGAATCGTAATATAGAAGTGTCTATCAATTGTTGTTTACTGTTAGATAGAAATAATAAACTGGATGTAATAATTGTGCTAATATATGACATCCTATCTAAAAAGTTTGTTTGAATTGTTGCATGGGCTGAATGCAGATAGATACACGCAGGACGTGACAGTTGAGACGTAAAATATAAATTAAACTCCGATTGAAAGAATGTTAAAGCGTAAAATTTACGTGCTGTTTCTGAATCCCACGTGGTTTTTTATTCCTCTTTTTTATGAGTAATCGAACCTGAACTCAATGTATACGTATTTTTATTTCGATGCTACAATCTGAAATGCAGCTACTAACGACAAATGTTAGTGTATTTTTAGCATCGAAACAACACCCAAACCAAGAAAAAACACTTCAGTTGCTAGTCTGTGTATATATTACGCGGTTTATTTGTATCATATTTTGTTCCTTTGATTTGATGGTATTGTATAATGAATGAAGCTATTCAGTAGCTTCTGTGTCCTAGGATATTCGTAGGGATACTGTGTGTGTCATTTAAATTGTGATGTAAAAAGGCGATGCCATGTTTTGCTAAGTTATATGTAAATATTACTCGAAATAATAAAGCGCCTCTTTACAATGTGTCACTTAGCACTGTCATTTTGTTGTTGTGTCAATCAGTGAAGCAAGCTATTTAGTGATCTCCAACAACCCGATATATGGTCATGTTTGCATTGCACTAAACATTACAGTCTTGTTTTTCTTAAAAGGGGCACCAAAAAACGTGACTTTGAGATCTTCGAACAATATACTATACGGAAATGTTCGGCGCTTGTATTCATATTTCGACTAATTTCTTCCATAGCCAACATTGCTAGACATTCTGACCTAGCTTCTTTGTGAGCGCCCACGTGGTGTCTAAACGTCAACATTGTTACAAGTGCCTCACACCATCGATTCTGTGATGATGGTAAAAGTTCTTTGAACGCAGTGTGTCAGTGTGCATGAAGATGGTTACTTTACAGGGGTTAAGACTGTGCTAAATAAGAAAGGCTACTGCTGATTTCAAAGTATTTAGAAAAATAGTGAGATTTAGTTGTGCCATGTGCTATGAGTCTAACCTTGTTAATAGTCTTGGGAATACTAAGTACCTCCAATATAATGGGCAGAAATTCAAGATTTTTCGAAAGTGGTCCATATGACCCACTGCAAACAAACATGTCGCACTTGAGAACAGAAAAGTATTCGATCTCGAGGTTTCTGATAAGTAATAACTAATGTTGTGCTGTTGTCATCTGTAATTCTTAAGGGGAATATTACTATTTATGGAGCTGGACTGAAATTTACTTGTTACAGCGTTTTGCTGAGAACTTACAAAAAAGGGCGCAAGGAAAAAATGTCCCACAAAGTTGGGGATGTTCTAAAATTATAATTAGAAAAAAAGAATGATATATTAAGCTTACGTTTGAATAAAATAAATGTTCAATATACGGGAGTAATAAACTCCTCTATTTAAGCAAGATATTGGTAAAACAGTCATGTAACGTTTCCTGAGGACCGGGAGAGGGAGAACATGCTATCGTGGCCCTTCACAAAAACTCCTCGTAAAACTGAGAATCTCACCCCGAGCGTCAAAAACCCATGTGAATCAGTTGGAGCATGTTCAGCTGATTTCATGAACGAAAATAGGTAAGCATATATTCACAACACAAGACATGCAGCCTAATCGAGATGGTATCAAACATGGTCCACAAGCCGTAAATTTGTGAATACAGAGAACGAATTGCACCTCAAGGCTTCGGTGCTGTTCGGTCATAAACTGTTAACAGTCGTCATCGTCTTGGTGACCAGATAAGTACTGCAGTTCTCATTTAGCTCTTATTCTTTCAAGATTTAGCAATCGAATGAAGTCTTAACAAGCAATTTGGTAGAACACAAGCGCAATATTTACAGATTGAAGTGGGTGTGCCATATAATCATTTTAGTCTCAAAAGGAAGTCTATAATATACGATATTAAAAGTAATATAATATATAATTTAGTGTTCGATCAAACGTGTTCACCACAACGAATGCACATATCTTTGGCGTGAAGTCCATATTTGGTAAGAAATTAGAAAAGCAAAGTGAAGTTTAATTACGGCCCGTTTTCAATGTTTAGTTCTACAAAAACCTTAACCATGTTTTCAATCTTGTGACGAATGGCATATTTTATTTATTGGATATTGCCACGGAATTTAGAAGTATTTTATGAAATTAGACTTTTCTTACGAAACGAATTCACGGTTTTATTATACTTTGAATTTTTAATTTTATGAGCAATTTGTTGTAAGATGAAGCATAATCCAGTACTAGGTTCTTTACGTAAGTAACATCCCAACTTTTTACCCTATCAAATTTAATTAGTAATGTTCACCATTTCTAATGTAAGGAACTACTACCAAAATTAGTGCCATTTTTCTAGAAAATTTCAGTTCAGCGCAATATTCACGTTTTTACTTTAAAAATTCTTGTTGCAAGAAAACGTTTCCAGAATTAAGCGATTCTTAAAAGGTATTCTCAACAAATTTTGGCATAGGTGGAAGAGAGGGATTGATTAAACGGCTATTTCGACTAATAATCCTAATTGAAATAGAAACTTGTTAATTCTTTCATTAATTCTACTAATATTTCATTAACCTAATCATAAAACAAAAAACGAAGGCCAAAGTTAAGATGACGACAGACGCTTCTTGTTGCCTGTTGTCGTTTCCTCGGCATGGCATTGCAAGCTGTAACTATGCTGACTAAGTCGAGAATAAACAATTTCTCGACAAGTTTCCTATCTTTACGTGTTACGGAAATATACACTCTTCATAAATTTGGTTTGTTTCTTAATGTTTGATCATGCACTGAGTGCGTACGTAAATGTTGTATGGTTCCTATGGCGCGTAATACTCGTTAAAACTTTTAAATTCGCTTTTTGGTTCGTGCATTTCAAGTTCTAGAATTGTTCAAACTGTGGTCCGGGTTTTTGTTTTACATGATGTTCAGCATGCTATTGAGGGACATATTCCAACAAATATGCGTTAATTTGTAAATAACAAAAAAATATATGCAATAGCAAGTTCTATTTGCAGGAGGAGCTGACTGTTAATGCCCACGATGTTGATTTTTATAGGTTTATATACCTAGCATGAACTTTAATTACGCGATGAAAGTTTTTGTGCTATCGTTCATTTAACACAGCAGTAACCACGATTCCTACATAAAGTGCTGTATTTCGACGATTGTTAATTCATAATTATTAGCGCACCGGATAGATTAAATGACACATATTGTTTTATAAGGTGTCGACATCTTATACTCTTAATGGCTCTGTGGAGTCCGCGAACCGTAATTTTGGCACTATTGGCATTCAAAGGCTTAATCTTCATGTTTTGTATGTCAAGTAGATGTCAACCCTTGTTATTAAAAAAATAAATAGGTGGCGCAAGCTGCCGCACGATTTAAAGGGTCCAGTCGTACGCATCCATCCACCCATCCATCCGCCCAGTGCCCCTTTTGTGTGCCAGTATTGTAAGATTAAAAACAGGTGATGATTCTCAGATCGCGGATGCCACAGGCCAGTCGGGTATTTTAAATATGATCAATTCATAATGCTGTGCATATTAACGTCAGAAATAAAAATAATAAAAAATAAATAAAGAAAGGCATTTCGCTCGCAGGGAGAGATATCACGCAGGTCAAACAACCCGCTTCGCAGGAACGCTGCGTCTCCCAAACACACATCTGTTCAAAGTCAAGTTTGGAGGTCGGACGTGCCAAACGAAAAAGGGTCATCTGGCACTACCCAGCGGAGGACTGAGAATTTATTTCGTCCACCTGAGGATCTTTTGACGTGCAACCGAAATCTCGGTTACGCGGCGTCTTTTCCGCCCGGATCCGAACGAGATTCGAACCCACCACCTGTGGATCCATAGGCCGGAGGATTTTCTCGTAGCCGCCGAGGCGGCTCAAGCATTTGTTAGATTGTCATTTACGAACTAAAGCTGGGATGAAACCTGTCACCTAGTGGGGCATCTCGAAAGCTGACTGTTCCAAGCTGCCATATTTATCCACTTAATATAAAAAAAAGATCGCCTTTTTCTTTTGGCCTTTATTAAACAACTATCACACGATTCGTAGTTCTGAAACTCCAACTTCAACTTCAATGTGATTTGAGCACTTTTTTTCTGGCTGCTCGTTACGGAAATGAACTGTGATCTTCTGCGCTTCGTTATTTGAACTTTCGTAGTCAAGGCTTTTTGTTCATCTTTATGTGCAACATATGTTTTAAAAACTGCCATTTGTTTTCAGGTAAAATGGACCTGTCTTGATGCTTCCTCCGAATTAGCTTTTCCACGGCTACAAAAAGGACGAGGACAAGAAAAAAAAAACATTGTTTTGTCCGGGCGTCGTCCTTTTTGTCGCTTTACTTTTATCCCCGTATCGTACCAGCGCACTCCCATTAAACGAATCAAATTGATTATCGTACAGTAGCTCATTAGGGAGGCAGTTGAGCAAACCACGCACGTAAAACGTGTCTGGGAGCGAAAGTTTGAATTTAGTGATGGCAGTGTTGCATGTCGCATTTAGCGGATGAACGAAAGGTCATGATTCGAATCCTTCCACCGGTGTCATGCTTTCCGAACGTTTACCTAATTTTTTTTTAGTTTTCCACAGCCGTGCGTCTGTGTTAATCACGATACCACACCTTGAAAGACCTTTCTCTTCAATGCTGAAGAATCTTGTTGGGCGCAACTCTGAAATAAGATAAATCCTGCTTACGTAGGGAACTACTTTATTTATAATACGTTTAATGCTTTCCAAAATAAGAGTTGCATAGAAAAAAAAGAAGTACGAAACAAAGAAGCAAAACAACTAAACTATGAAAAAAAAACCAGTGAGTTGAGGTTTAAATAACAAGACTGATATATGCATATAAAGGGTACCTGATTTCGTACCTATCCATCGTCGATTACGGAATGCATATACAAAGTCTTATTGAAAACCAGTGGGAATTCTTTCTTGAAACTTTGTAATTTCATCGAGAGCGCGAGATAACCCATATGTATCGTTGATTTTGTGTCTTGCCGCGTTTGTTTACACATTAACATACGCTGTAATGGATATTTTTCTTTAAAAAAGAAAAGATTTTATTTTGTTGAATATAATTTTACTGTGTCAAATTATATTTTCCAGTATTGCCCTTTAGTCAGATACAAACAACAAGACATGTGCAACGAAAGAAACCGCTACGATCAACTAGCGTGATTCATCCGAACTAAAATACATCTGCACGCAGCATAGCTATGTATTGTATATGTGTTATGGGGACGTAATATCAACAGATTGCAAAAAGCCTAACCATCATGGACGCGTCTCCGATACGACTGAGGGAAGAATACCCGAAAACTGGTATAACGTCTTTTGGGAACCGGTGGTGGAACTCCTGGTGTCGCGGTGCAGTTCCCAGAAGACAGAAAAGATTTCCTCACAACGCTTCTCAAGACCCCGTGTGTTCATGAATCGTGCAACTCGAGGCACTACATTTTGTTTGCAGAAAGAGACCAACGCACCCATAGTTGATTTCAAACCTGCAGTCTACTGGGTGTCCCCCAAAATAGTTCAATGAGAATATAGTGGCCGATGAATCAAGCGAATACATCAAAATTAATGGCGTCGTCTGAAACGGGCCCTTGTTTCCCATAAAAAAAGTTTTAAAAAATTAGCTTACAACTTTTGAACAAGATAACGGTCAGTTCTGTAACTTCGGCATCTGGTCCGAACCGGTAGCGCTACATTTGGGTGGGACCGCTCACTCAGCATTCAGCGATGCGTACTTTATGTTTGTGGCAAAAAGATACACCACCGTAAATTGTTTTCGGAGACATGCTGTAGATGCGTACCGTTTCATTTCACATCCTCGGTGGTCGATCGGCATATCTGGTCTAATGTGTGGTGTCGCAATACGTTAATATGATGCATAGTTTGTTCACCGGGTCTTTTGCTATCATTTTTATTCATAATGTGATGACTACCCAAAGCAGCGCATGGAAAGTGAATACAGGGAGTGTCTGCTGTCACTCTAAAAAAATAGGTGAAGTCCAATCAGCGGTGAGCAGAGGGAAAAGTTCTATACGGCGTTCTGAAAGTTACTAGATAGCTAACTGTTTTCAAGGGCATGATGCCGCTCTACACATGTACTTCAAAGCATGCTTTGAAGTCTAAGTTTTAGTTGCCGATACCAGTATTGTTCTACACAGAAGCAGGATCTGATAAAACTTTGCAAAAACAGGTATGCCAGACTGGTAATTCCCAAAACGCACTGATTTCTCTAATGATCGTCCCAACCACCAGTGTGCGAATCGGAAAGTTTTCCTTATAAACGAAGGAAGGATATTGTGGGCACCTGCTGTATTTACTTAAAGTGAAAAAAAGACTTGCCAACAAGAAAAGAAGATTGTCCTTTGCGCTGACAAGTGTTTTCACTGAAAATAATCCCGCATGCTCACAAAATTTCATATTGCAGTTTGTTCAATATTTTGCCTATAGGTGAATGTAAGCTCATGAGGAAGTTTCTTTTTTTTTATTTCTATAATAGGGTTAGGTCACTCAAACGGTCCCATCCTATCATCACCGACAGCATATAAGATTTTCATGGAGTTTCCGTTTTCTTAGATGCATACCTAGTTTATTGATGCGGGTCGAAAAAACGGGGTTTCACGTTCTCAATCAGACCATATTAAAAATGTTCTTCATACATTGAAAGTAGTGCAGCATACTCGAAGTGTCCTTTCATAATTCTTAAAGAAATATGGAAACGAAATTTTTGGACTTATTTCTTCGTTTAGATGCGGTCTATGCTGTGCCGGCAGCCCAGAAACACAAGTTTAGACTAGTGTTTCTGGGCTGCCAGTAGAAAAGTCAAGAAAACTAATTTTAAAACCAATCAACAGATTTTAAGATTGCGCCTGGTGGCGGTCTGTGAAGATACGTTGGAATGCCTCCACGTCATGGGCCTCTAAGAAGCAGCGCCAGTTCGTGGCGGTATGGCTCGCTCGTGGAGTTACTTAGTCCTTGATGTGACTTGGCGGAGAACGCTTAGCAGTTCACTACGTTGTACATGTTAAAGCTTCCACAGTGCTTCCGCAACGTGCATTCCACTCACATTTCACAGCGCATAAGAAAGCATCCACTTCAAAAGTTCGCTCACACAGAGCGAGAAACCCACATCGCGCTGACTCTCAACTCTGGTTTATATTACGCTTCTTCTTCATCATGAACCACCAACTCGCCCAAGATAAAGTATTGACCAAGTGCATTCCACACCGCCACGATCGCCGATCTTTGCAGACGTTAGGTAAGAGCTTGATCTGAGGATGGGGGACCCCTGCCCAGCCAACCACACAACGCCCCTCTGCAGAAACCAGAAATAATCTCCTAGCGGTGGTAGCGAGAAACACTTTTAATATGTGCGCAAGAGTTAAATGGAGTAACTCTGGGTAGCTGAAAATATAGTGCACGTGATGTTTCGATTATGATCATGCATACAGTTGTGTAAGAGTCGATTGCGCCGCTCGAACGGAGTCTGACCGCTCGTACGTGGCTCGGACGACACATTCCCGGCCCTCGGCGCCTGGCGTACTGATCACGTCGATCGTTCTCCTAGATTTTGATTCTGCACGACCGCGATCAAAACACCACGGGCACCATATGTTCAGTCACCGAGAGTTACTCCGACGCACTTATTAATTTTGTTTCTCGCGACCACCACCAGGGTATTATACTTTCCGCGGCTTCTGGCTGGCCACATTCGAATCTGTGAAGACGCCCTGGAACGCGCCCAGCCCGCTTTCGGCCAATGGTGCCTTCTCATTTTCCTCCTATATACTTTCCAATGAATGACCAAACTCTCTACGTATACGGCTCTGTGTGTAGTCATCGGATATTACTACTAAGCGAGGTTGTCACACGTTGACGCCACCAAGCGGCAACGCTCGAAACTACATGGTACCCTTGGCCGTCCAGGAGCCCTTGACGTCACCAGCTTGATACGCACTGCACTTCTCGCTGGCAGATTTTTGAAGCAAGAGGTAGAGAGCTCGAAATACCTCATTTCGTTTCCGTGTCCCTTTAAGAGCTCAAAATTAGTATAAGGAGTATTTACTGGCGACCATAGTTGTGTGCTCCGCGGTCAAGCCCACGCTAACATCGATCGTTTGCCAGATTAATTTCCCACCGTTAAAACCGTTGTTCATGACGTACGATAAGGTGCTCTAGCCACAGCTCGTGCTGATGACGACATATAAATACATCCTATGCTTTTTGCAAAGGGCCGATCTCATTTCATAGAAATGATTTTCCTCAATGAAATGTCGTTGGCCTGCTCGCAGAAAGGCCGCTATATATCAGAATTGCGGTTGATAGGTGAATCAAAACCACAGCGACCTATTTCTTCTGAGCAAGTTCACGAAATGCTGCCATGATTGAGGGCTTTCTGCTTACAAGGTGCTATAAATTATCGCTTCTAAATGACCTGGGGCTGGAGATTCTTGTTTCCCAACTCAATCAATCTTTTCTTTAAATTCATGTTGCTTGGGCTTGAGTAGTTCAAAGGTGTTGAAAAATACCAATTCTTTTCCCTCCCACGGAGTTGCAGTTTTGATAAACGGGCAGCCTGCTTAGCTGCCCGCCGTACGAAAGCATTTCGAGCGTTGATTTGCAATACTAGAAGAAAACAAAAATCCATTGACCGCCATTTTGTAGGGAATTGTGTCCACCATGCCCAGTCTTTCTTCTCGTAGACTTCTTTATGGAGGTGAATTATGTATAGGATGCCGCGTTGCGGTGATCTCGCCCGGTCGAGACGCGTTCAGCAGAAACCGGAATATGTTCTCGCAAGAGGAGACCTTGGGCGAAATTGCAGTCTTTAGAGGCTGACCCCATTTCGAACTAACACGTCGCCGACACTAATCCCCTGACAATGGTTTACTACACGCACGCACCGACTGGGTCCGCGGGCTTTTCTCGACAAGTCACATTAGCAATCTATACGCGTGCATAGGAAAACTGCACTTATACTTGTGCTCTCTAGGGTGCTTGGAACGCAGTTCCGATTGGTGTGTTCAAGGGCGTTCCAAAAAGCGGTCCCTCGATTTCCGTTCGATGTCTTCGTAGAGGTGTCGTATTGTCGCCTTCCGCGATCCTGGAGGTAGTCACAGTCGCGGAGGTGTACAACATTCCGGCTTTTGTGATGTTATTCATAGGGGTAGACTTCGGGGGGGGGGCATCGGGGCTCGTGACCCCCTAATGACATCCGGGGGAAGGGGGGGGGGGGGCCGAGCCCCCCCCTCCCTTCGGGCACGGGCCAAGATCCTTACCGAGACGCTGTTTACGTGCTGTGTAACGAGCTTCTAGTGGCATGTAAAATAACGCCCGTGCCTTATTGACAAAATACATGCGAAATGGAATCACAGCGTGCTTTCGTTAGCTTCAATTTCCAGATCTGGCGAAAAGGTAACGCGCAGCACCCCCCCCCCGGAAAATGGAAAGTCTACGCCGCTGACGTTATTTGTAGCCCCTTCTGGACTATATGCCTTCGATTCATGGGCAGGATAGGACGCTAGACACACCAGTCGAAGGCGCGTTCCAGGCAGAGTAGGGGTAGCCCCAATCGGTATCAAACTGTGCCTTCCCCGCCCCTATACGAGGGGTAGTCGCCTCCAATCGATAATGTTCGGAAAACGCGGCGGCGCACGGGCATGCAGTACGTGCTTCGCATCGGAGTTCAACGCAGGAACCCAAGTGCATCCTCGTTTCTATGGGAATGTAGAACGTGCCTCAATAAATCGGGGATATCCATCTTGTACGCGGAGGTCACATTTGTTTGTTTCTGGCAAATGGAGTTTCTGGAGACGCGGGAGCGCCGCCGTGCGGCCTTCGCGGACCCGAGTGGGAATGGATGTGGCGCGTCTCGGCTTGGCTTTTGTGGCCTTCCTTGAAGCCCGGACTGAAGCAGACAGATCCTTCTCGAAGGGTGGTCTGGGCACCTTGGCTGTGCCGGACCCGCCACTCAATCTGAAATGGCGGAATGGATGGAAGGCCCGCTTAGACGCGGTGGCCGAACCTGGAAATTTACTGGAGCATGTAGCCTTATGGGCGGCGGTTAATGAATTGATGCAGCGAGACACCTTTACCGTATGCTGCGTAGGAGCCGATATATAAAACAGAATGATACATTAGACGGTCAAACGCGCATGAACGTTCTAGTTTTGCTGTTAACAGTTAATGCCTCCTGCGAGGTTTCTCAACAGTTATATTCATGCGTCTGTCTGAGGAAGTTTAAGTCACGGCTTCAGGTACGAACCGTTAGGTTAGGGATTGGGGTAGCCCGTGATCCCTTGCATGCAATCACGGTGGTAATTTGAAATGGCCCCTCTTGTATTACCATTGAGTGGATGTTCAGCAGCGACGGAATAGTGGGCTTTCATTGACTCTATATCTTCGTTCGACTTACCATGCACCGGTGCTGGATGTGCAGGTAAATCGAACGAAGGCACTGACAACTTAGGAAAGGGCGTGGCTAACTACGTTCAGGCTTCTTGTTTCGTGATTGGTTCTCTTGGCGTGCTTATTAGCTAACGCAGCAATCTCGTTGGCTGACGAGGCGATAATCAGATGCTCGGACTCACCGTGCCCCGAGTTGCTTAGCATGTCAGTGAGCATAGCAACCTTAAAGCCCGGCCACCAGACGCGAGATTCTGCAAGGCAGGAGATCCTCCTCGCGCTGGGGGAGGGGGAAACAGGCAACGGTGGACAGGGTAGAATGGGGAAAGGAGGAAGCGGGGGAAAAGTGGCAAGCGCAAACTGGTCGTCGGTCTTTAACGAAAAAAAAGAAGACTGTGACGTCACGACGAGCTCTCGACGTATAGCCGACGGCAAAACGAGACCTTGGTCGCTTTTAGAACGAAAACTATTATTCGGGGATATCGCACTAATCCATAACTTTACTTTCGCACGATTCAGTCATGTCCCTCGAGCGCCTGGGTTGGAGGCGGGTCGTGCGCAATGCGATTAACGTTAGTGTACAGTCATTCTCACTTGCCAGAAGTATGCCAAAGATTGCATTTGAAATGCGAGATGACCGATTCTAGAGGTGCAAAGTGTTTGCAATTGCCGTCAAGACCGAGAACCCGCAGCCGTTTCGCCCAGTACGACCACTAAAAGATGCTGTTTATTTTTTTGTTATTAATATCTCCACTCAATAAGGTAAGAACCTCTCGAACCTTTGATTCTTGTTAGGCTTTGGTCTTTCTCTGCGCGTCCCATCTTGATGATGATCGGAGGGTTAATGTGCCCTGAAACAGCGTCCGGCGTTGTGTGCTTGCACTGGTCACTCCTTGGTTGCATGGGCGTCGCCAAGAGCGTTTGTGACAGCGAGATTTGAGCCGAGAAAGTGAAGGAGAGGAGGAAAAGAGTGCGTAAGGGGACGTCAAAACGCCGAGCTCGGGTTGGAATGATTACTGGAATGATTAGTCCTCTGTCTCCCCAGCAGTCGTCGAACGCTCCGCCGTTTCGCTTTCTCATTCGAACTGCCATGCTTCACGCGTAGGCTGCAAATGTCTCCGGACGCCGGCTTCGTTGCGCACGCAGCGTTTGAACTCTGAAGCCTTGGCGCTCGCGTTTCACTTGTTCCAAGGCCCTGTCACGAGGTTGCCCGCATTGACGCTCCGAAATATATAAATTAAATGTAAAAATACATCAATCGAATGCCTCTATGTGTTGTCAACGACGGCCCAAGACAATAAGGGGGGGGGGGCGTGACAAGTTCCCAGCATCTCATTAGCGCTTGGCAACCAATCAGATTGCGACATGAGCCGATAAGGATGTCGAGGAACCAATCAGAAAGCAAGTAGCCACGCCAGGCACGTATCCAGGGGGAGGCCCATGGGGCCCGGCCCCCCCCCGAAATCTTCCATTTTGCTGGGGCCTCCTCTCGCCCCTCCCCCTCATACAGCATTTTGTCATGGGCGGGCCCCCCTGAAATAAAATCCTGGCTACGTGCCTGAGCCACGCCCTGGGTTTCTTAAGCCTTCAGCCACTATACACTCTAAGAAACGCCTGCGCGTCTACTTACCCGCAATACACTCGAAGAACCAATCTCTGCGATCTACGAAATCAGTTCAGCGAATGATGAGGCGGAACATCTGTTTAGACCTCAAAATGAAGTCTGCGCTGTGGCATTACGCAATGCAAGCATGACGCTTTGCATTGCGTAATGCCACAGCGCAGACTTCATTTTGATGTCTAAACGGATGTTCCGCCTCATCATTCGCTGAGCTGATTTTGTAGACCGCAGAGATTGGCTCTTTAAGTGTTTTGCGGGTAAGTACACGCGCAGGCATTTCTTAGAGTGTAGCGGGCAATCGTAGACCTAAACGCTGCGCCGTGGGATTTCTACTTGGTGACGTCATGTGTCGTGGGTGACGTAATGAGTGACGTCATGGGCTCAGCACTTATTTCTCAAAAGTTTTTAATCATTAGCGGTTTTGTACCGAAATGAATGTTCTATTTGCCATACCCTCTCGGTGGCTTTGTGAATTTTCTTGCTGTTACGATGCAACTATTTGTATTATTTTTTTCCCTACATATAGTGAGAGAAAAAAAAAGTTGCCTACGTGATTTTCTTTTTTTATAATTTGGAAAAAAAATGTTTGTTTACCTTAAACGCAATATTTGAATGACCCTATATGTCTGTGTTCGGGATGCAGTGACGGACTACTTTTGGTGGTGGGACCATAAATTAACGCTAGGTATTATGCGCGATGTAATAGCGTCCGGTATGTTGGGACTGCACGTGTATAATGACCATTAATTCTGCATAAATTAAGAGCCCCGTCTAGCCGCCATGTGTCTACGCGGCGTGGCGGGGCATCCCGACGGAATTTTAATAAGATGCAAGTTTTTCTTGTTTTGTTTCTTTTCCACCGGGTTAACTTGTTTACGAAAGAGACGCCACAAAATGTTTATTTTCTCGTTTCCGGCCCGCTTGAGGATTACTTCATTTTTTTAACGGATGCTCGTACGAAATGTTTTTTTTTTACCTGTGATTGAGGGGAAAAAATTATATTTTCCATTAAAAATGCCCTGTTGTTTCAAAGGCAAAACTTGATGCTACGTCACAACTCTGGTACAGGCTGCGGCCGTAAGGACCAACACAAATGGCACACCTTGCAAAATTCGGATTCCAAACGTACACACCTAAAATTGGGCACGCGAACGTAGATTCGTAAGAAGTTGTACATCTATTTTTTCAAAGCTCAAGTCAGAGGTGGTAAATATATTTAAAACAAAAGAGCAAAAACAGCGGCCATGCATTTCCTACGATCTATAGCAGACGTTCGTCGTCTCCACACTGATTGGTGAGCTTGCTCTTTGGTGCTTATTGTTCACATAATTCGATAAAAGGATCAATTATCGCGATCATATTGCTGATCGCCAACCTCTACTATTGGTTCTTAGCGTTTTTGCGTTCAGCAAGCCACCCGGGAGTGAGCTTATAAACCAGTGTGCAGACGACAGACATGCTGGTATAAGATATAGGAAATACGACGGCCTCCGATTTTGCTTTATTTTTACTTTTTCACTACCTCCGAAATGAGCTTGAAAGAAAAATGGGAACATAACTTGTTGCGAAATTACGATCGTGTTCCCAATTTCAAGTGTGCACGTTTGGGCACAATTGAAGTTGGCGTTTAAAGACAATTAATCTGTGAAGGGAGTGCTAATACTCCAAGCGTCGCTTCTTTAATGACCTTATGTACCCGTATTACTCTCAAGGTCAGTATAGTAAAAAAAAAAAAGGTCCGGATCCTCGCGAGAGAGAGAGAGAGAGAGAGAAGGCTTGCAAAAGCGGAAATTTTAACGTGCATGTCGTAGCCAGAGGCCAGATGGTCAACATTCATGTGTTGAATTAAGGTATCAGTTGGTGCATCTTAGATTATCAATATGTCATTTTATCAAGACATATGCGTTTCGAGACGTCTAAAAGCATCGTTTCTTCCTTCGACAACTAAATCTTGTAAGAACCAGGGGCAGATGCAGGAATTTCCTGAGGGGGGGTCAGGTGTTGGTCAGCGTACCATCTGTTTAGGAACCCCCTCCCCCTTTCTCTCGTTTCACGCCCTAAATTTTACAAATGCAGAAATCAAGAGGGGGTCAGGACATCCGGACCCCCCTCTAAATCCGCCCCTGGTAAGAACTACTTCGCGCAGCGCTCGAATAATGCATAAAATCTTCATTTTTTTCTTGATGTAACAAAAAACACCCCTGATCAGACAAAAAAAAATAAAGGAAAGGAAAACGTTTCTGTTTGATTATGACGGAATCCACTTCATATCACAAAATGAAGTTCTCTATAACGGGCATTAGTGGCGTAGAGGTGTATCTCAGGTAGAATGGTAGAATGACTGTAGTTTCCTGCGTCTCCGTTGTTGCAAATCTCTGTTTTATAACACGAAGACGCCCGCTCATCTTTATGCGCTTTGAATGTTATCTGTTCGCCTGGTCATGGCTTTGTCCGAGTGTTTGTCTATATACAAGCTGTGCATTTTTAACGAAAGTTTACCACAAGTTTGCTTTTCTTCAAAACTGTGATAGCTCAATTGTGAAGACAATACCGCTATAAGTTACCCCGGGATAAAATAAAACCAGAAAATCTTCTTGGAAACTTTAGAGCGGCACACGACGTTTCAATGGCAGACTTCACTTTTTCGGGCTTAAATTTCTTATTCTAATTTTGGATAGAACTTTGAAGCTTCCATGCGGAACATTTTCAACTTCTCGCCAGTTGGGTGATTCTTCAGAGCCGTGGTAGCTCTTTTGCGAAAGAAAACCGCTACAAGTTATCAGGGAAAAAAAGCAGGAAAACTTATTTGGAAACTTTAGAGCGGCAAGCGACGTTTCGCTGACAGACTTGTAATGACCCTTTCGGGTTTAAATTTTTGTACCTAACTTAGGCTGGAACTTTGAAGCTTCCATAAGGAATATTTTAAACTTCTCGCCAGTTAGGTGATTCTTCAGAGCCGTGATAGCTCTTTTGCGAAGGCAACACCGCTACAAGTTATCACGAAAAGAAAACAGAAAAACTTCTTGGAAACTTTAGAGCGGTAGACGATGTTTCGCTGACAGATTTGTCCCTTTCGGGTTTAAGTTTCTTATCCAGACTTAGGCTAGCGCTTTGAAGCTTCCATGAGGAACGTTTTTACCTTCTCGGCAGTTTTGGGTGATTCTTCAGGAGCCGTGACAGCTCTTTTGCAAAGGCAACACCGCTGCAAGTTATCACGAAAAGAAAACAGAAAAACTTCTTGGAAACTTTAGAGCGGTAGACGATGTTTCGCTGACAGACTTGTCTCCTTTCGGGTTTAAGTTTCTTATCCTAGCTTAGGCTAGAACTTTGAAGCTTCCATGAAGAACATTTTCGACTTCTGACCAGTTGGGTGATTCTTCAGAGCTGTGCTCGCTTGCGAAGCAACACCGCTGCAGAGTTATCACGAAAAGAAAACAGAAAAACTTCTTATCCAAACTTTGGGTAGGACTTTGGGACTTTGAAGCTTCCTTGAGGAACGTTTTTACCTTCTCGACAGTTTGGGTGATTCTTCAGAGCCGTGATAGCTATTTTGCAAAAGTAATACCGCTATCAAGTTATCATGACAAGAAAATAGAAAACTTCTTGGAAACTTTAGCGCGGCAAACGATGTTTCGCTGACAGACCTGACCCTTTCGGGTTTAAGTTTTTCTTCAGAGCCGTGATAGCTCTTTCGCGCAAGCAACACCGCTACAAGTTATCCAAAAATGAAAACAGGAAAACTTATTGGAAACTCTAGAGCGGCAAACGACGTGTTTCGCTGACATGCGTTGACTTGACTCCTTCAGGTTTAAGTTTCTTATCCAAACTTTGGCTAGAACTTTGAGACTTCCATGAAAAACATTTTCACCTTCTCGCCAGTTTGGTGATTCTTCAGCTCCGTGATAGCACTTTTTCGAAGGAGACACCGCTACAAGTTATCAGGAAATAAAACAGGAAAACTTCTTGGCAACTTTAGAGCGGCAGACGACGTTTCGCTGACAGACTTGACCCTTTCGAGTTTATCTTTCGTATTCTAACTTTGCCTAGATTTTGAAGCTTCCATGAGGAATATTTTCACTTCCTCGCCAGTTTGGTGATTCTTCAAAGCCGTGATAGCTCTTTTGTGAAGGCAATAGCACTGCAAGTTATCAGAAAACAAAAACAGAACAAAAAAACTTCTTGGAAGCTTTAGAGCTGGAGACGACGTTTCGTTGACAAACTTCACTCTTTCAGGTTTAAGTTTCTTATCCTAACTTTGGCTAGAACTTTGAAGCTTCCGTGAGGAACATTTTCACCTTTTTCTCGCCAGTTTGGTGATTTCTCAAAGCCGTGACAGCACTTTTGCGAAGGCAACACCGCCGCAAGTTATCCGGAAAAAGAAAACAAAAACTCTTCTTGGAAGCTTTAGAGTTGCAGACGACGTTTCGCTGACAAACTTGACTCTTTCAGGCTTAAGTTTCTTATCCTAACTTTGACTAGAACTTTGAAGCTTCCGTGAGGAACATTTTCAACTTCTTCCCCAGTGTAGTGCGACGTCGAACGTGGGATCTCTAGCATATATCATGCAGCAGCAGTTAAACGTCCGTATACGTCCGACGAGCCACACGGTAACAGGAAGAAGTTGGCTGCGTCTCTGGCATTTCTAA
This sequence comes from Ixodes ricinus, assembly GCA_037355805.1. Taxonomy (NCBI): domain Eukaryota; kingdom Metazoa; phylum Arthropoda; class Arachnida; order Ixodida; family Ixodidae; genus Ixodes; species Ixodes ricinus. The sequence continues at coordinate 157,033 of JAZHYW010055861.1, read as the reverse complement.
AAGGCGATCTAAGCTCACAGGATGGAAAGGGCCTTTTTGTGCTCCTTTTTAGCGGACGTACTGAGGAGGCCAGTGAAGGGTTTGCGAGGGTTTTGTGGAAATGTAAAGCCCGTCACAATGTTACGTGAAACTGTGGCATCACAGGAAGTCACGTGTCCATGTGACTTTCTGGTATCACCTGAAGTTACGTGACCACGTGATTTGACGTCACAGAGGACCCTTATATGCTACGCATTAAGGCGCCTTTGGAGATGGCGTGACAGTGTCCCGTGATTTTGTGGCGTCATTCAGACTATACATTCCAACCCGGACGCGAAAGCCCTGAGAGCCGGTCTTCTAAATGTTCTACATTAAAAAGCAAAAGCGAGATGAAACCTCTTTTTTCTTGCAATCGCTAAAGCAGCACGCATTGCCTTAAAAAAAAATTACAGAACACATGGCGCTTTTTTTTCCTCACCAGCGAGAGAGACCAACTGCAAAAACTGGTTCACTTGGAAATGCAGACTGCCGCACCCACCACCGTACCCTCGAAAAAGAAAGAAAGAAGAAAAGATACTCTAGACCGAGCATCCAGTGGAGTGTATATATTCCGGTATGAGTGCGGGCGCGACAGGAGCATATGTGCCCCCCTCCCCTTCCACCCGCTAATGCAAATAAAATCGCCACCGAAACAACATCCGAGATAGATTGCGAAGCGCGACGCAATATCGTGTATACTCGCAACTGCATTAAACGACACGAACACACACGAACAGACACGCGCGTACTCCGTTTCAGCTTGCACGATGGACTCAGAGCACGCTGTATGCGAGCCATTAATTGGAGCCAACCTAATACCACGCCAGTGTCACGTGACCTTTAGGAGGGACGCAGCGAAACGCGGGGTGGCTAGTCACGTGATAAGGTTTACAGCGCTGGGTTAGCCGTGATGGCTGGTAGCCTCGGTTGCGGTCCATATCCCATGGTGGAGCGAATGATAACAAAAAAAAATTACCAGTATGAAGTTGGGAGTTGGAGAAGAAAGAAAACGCGTCTCGTTTTCTTTTCTTCTTCATTTTTTTTTCTTGTGCGTGCTTGCGCACGTGTCTGCTTCTTGCTTCTTTATTTCTTTATTCTTTTTTTAGTACGGGACGTGTTGGTGTTGAAATAAGCATGCAAGGAATGCGTGTTTGTCGAGAGAGAATGCCCAGTTGGTCGCGAGTCGTGGCCACAGGGTGTGCGAGGGAGTGTTGTTGCCCGATCTGTGCACTCGCCGTACCTTGGTAAAGAGCGCAACTCTATGGTCCCCCTCGAGCCATTCCGGGCGACAAGAGGCGAAGCACGTGAAGGCCTTTACCGAACTTATAGTAGTTATATAATGTTACAGGGGCGAGAGGCGTAAACCAAGCTGTTGGAGAAGAGGGGAAGGAGGAACTCCCCTCTTACCCGGATTCTCTTCTCTGTGTCCCAGCATAGCCTCCTCTATACTCACAAAGCCTGACAGTTCGACGACGGAGCCATAGAGTGCACGGACGCAGATTTGGAGCGCGAGGATCTGGTAGCACAGAGCATTTCTCGGGGAAGCTGGTAGTGAGCGCACAGGTTTTGCAGCGGCGAGGACGCGCGAGGAGTGCGAGGAGCACGAGCGGACATTCCATCGCTCGGGAGAAGTGTGTTTCGGCGTCTCGCCGCAGCGGGGCGCCCGTTACATGACTCTCCTCTCATCCGTTGTCTGCCGCGCTACCTTTTCACTTTCGGCGGCCGTGTCTCATGGCGATCTGCCAGGCTTTGTCAGTATAGAGGAGGCTATGGTCCCAGGCGTCGCTTTAGTTCCCCTCGGAGATTAGCCCGTCACTCGAAATTCGTACGAAAGCGGCTATCCTCTCTCTCCTGCCCGTGACCTCGACAGCACTGCGAGCGCAACTATACCTGCTTTCACCTCAAGAGAAAAAGAAAAGCAAGTTTTGTGCATTGTTCATACTCGGCACGATGTAGTTCTTACGAGATTTGGTTGTCGGAGGAAAAAGCGATGCTTTTGGCGTTTGGATCGTGTATGTCTCTGATAGGATAACATATTATATCTAATTTAAAATTCACCTACATATATTTTAATTATCCACGTAAAGGGGGAAATTAGTAATGCTCCGCGAGAAGTCGGACTTGTTTTACTACGGTTCTTGAAGTGAAAACAGATATAGTGAGATACAGTATACACCAACTCATGTTTACAAATAAACTGGAGCGCTCCTGGCGGCACGCCACCGGCACCGCGCATGCGCGATGGGGTGTGGGCAAGAAACGCCGCTTCTCGCATCAACAAACCATTGGAATGCGATGTTGTCGGCGTCGGTGTGAGTCCCCGTGCTCTTTTTCGCGTTCGAATTGTTGATTCTACGTCTTCCTGGCAATGTCTTATCACTGAAGTGACCTGAGCGAAATTAACGATGCCCGTTACACCGCACAACTTCGTGTAAATGATGGGACGCGCGGAGATAAAAACCGCGTGAACGCTGCAGAATGGGTAGAAAAGCTCGATTCACAGGAGGATGTTCTGCTCGCTCTTTTCAATCGCGACGTCGTACTCGCTAGGGCTGCAAAAGCGTGGACGGTAGCGTCGATGCTCGACGTCGAGACTGAAGGTCGCCAGCAGAATCGGACCAAGTGAATCAGGGGCATAACAAGCCGGTGATGGCCACGGGTACCACTGATCAACATTTTCTTATATCTATACATCGAGCCTACTTACCCTAACAAAGTTCAAGCGTAGAAGCCTTTTGAGACCTGCACTTCTTGTTTGCAACGTTTGGTCTTTACTGGCCGCGGTCATTTGAACGAGCAGACGACAGTTTGAACGAGTTTAAAAGAGCAGACGACAATCTGAACGATCAGACGGCCGCTTGAGAGGGAAGACGCACTGAACGTTGTCCACGTGTGTTCAGGACAACTTGACGGTTTCCGTGTTTGTGTTGGAACAGTACAAGTAAATCTCACGATCACAAATATCCGTTAATACAAGCCAAAGTGCTTCCCGCCCAAGCAATCGTGGTCCAACGCTGTTTGGTTCCCTTTTCACGGTAGCTACACTTACAAAAATACATATATATACACTTGTTCACTGAATTTCTATAGAAAATAATGTATAGAGGCTATGGATATTCCAAAGGAAAAGTATCCACTTCTCTATCCACTGTCTATAGTTTTTGGCTGCTTTTTTTTCTGTAGGATTTCTATAGAACTGAGCGCATATAGTTTGGATAGAAATTATATAGAAAACATATTAAAAATTCTAGCAACGTTTCTATCCATTTTCTAAGAACATATAGTAAATTTGTTTTTCGCAAACAAAAAAAAAAACTAAATTATGAATATTAGTTTTAGGCTTGTCACGGTACATTCATAGAAACATGCACTCGCCATGTATCCATACGCAAAAATAACAAATACGCACGCCACGGAGCACTCATAAATCAAGTAATTCAGTAACTGTTGACTGTTCCACCGCAAAAAGATTACAAGTATGTAGCTTTTTCTTTTCGCACATAATTTATACGAAATGTGGTTTATAAGGGTTGGTTAACTGCATCTCCAACCATAAAATATCGCAAGAGGCGATAATTATTTGGCACAGTCGAAAAAAAGCAGCCTCCGCTAGGAGGCTTAAACTTGGTATGATGTCGCTTCTCCGCACTGCATCTTATTATTCCTTTGATTCTAGTCTATAGAAATTATATACGAGTAGTGTGATAAAAAGTCTATTGACACGTGGATGGTGATAGAAATTCTGTAGAATTTCTATCGTCCGTACTGTATAGACTTCGGTTAAAGAAGAGTCTATTGAAAGTCTATCGAAAATTTTCGATACGACGCGAGTGGATAGGAAGTTGAGAGAGTCGTTTAAATGAGGACAAGATTCCTATCGACGGTGGCTGAAATATATATATATATATATATATATATATATTTTTTTTGTATGGCATTTACGTTTTTGGACGAACCGAACGCGCAGAAAACGCACGAAAACTGACCTTTAAGCCTTTCCCGGTTCTTTTGGTATACAGCCCCAGTCGCGGCGTTTTGACAAGAAGGCAGGTTTTATTCTTTTTAATTTTGTTTGTTTTTGTTTTCCAAAAAACAAAAAAAAAAACACAGGAATCCCTGTTTCTGCGTGGCGCCGACTTCCGCCCACAGCTCACCAGACCGGAAGTGCGCCCGACGCGCCACCACCGCTGCGTGACGTAGCAGAGCAGCAGAGTTGGTGCATGGTCACGTGCCTCCATCCGACGCACTGATTGGCTCCCTGAGACCGTAGCCTTCGGCCGTTTGCCAAGGTATACATACGGTGAGACGGAGTGCATAGGAAAGCCTGTTGCTTGCCTGTTTGACTGGCCCAGTCGTAAATATGCCCCGGGTTTCGCGAGTTTACTTCTTTTTTCCCCTGTATATTTTTTTTTACTTCGAGTTTAGTGAGCATCTGTGTTTGTGCTTTGAAACGCGACGGTGAAGAATAACGCCGCTGCCGCTGTTCCTCGCAGAGGCGTTTGTTATAGGTGTCTTGCGCATATATACGCCGACTCAGGCGCGCTTGTATAGCTTTGCACTGCCGTTTCCTGTGCGCCATTGTGGATTCGCGTTTTTTTTTCTTCTTCTTCTTGTTTTGTTGTTCAGCTCGTCCTGAGGAAAGTAGGGTGGTGGCTGAAAAATTGGCCGAGCGAGGTGTTAGTGCCTCGCCTCGCACTTGAGGTGAGTACCAAGTGGGTGGGGAGAGAATGGCCCTGAAACGCCGAAACTAAAGCGACGAACAAAATGTAAAAAACAACAACTAAAGTCTGAGGCCTTGCATGCAACGCAACCGAGGTTCCATGAGAGGTTAGAAAAAAACACTATAGGCGTACGCTTAATGTTCTCCCGCTCTCTACATTCTAATACAGCTCCGAATGCGCTTTTATTTTTGTCCGTGCAGCCATTAGTTTAGTTAGGATAGCCTTCGGCGAGAACTAAAAATGAGTATACTGGTACGGTACGTGGCCTTTCTACACACATACACATAATCGCATTCATTTGGTGGGTCTCTGCAGTATATAACCTAATTTCAAATATCATGAATGCGTTAGGTGACAGCAGATTATTATGCCTGCGGTCACACTGCTCATGCATCGTACACAAAAGAGACGCGTAGTTTCTCCGCAGACATGATGACAGAATTATGTGCGAAGCACATGAGAAACACGTCCGAAGCATACGTTTGCTTTTGTACATACATAGGAAAACACGCCTCACCCACTGTCTGTAGGCTCTCTTTTGTATAATGTGTTTAGAGTGTGACCGCGGCTTGAAAATCTGGGAAGCACTCTACCCGTTGCTCCAAGTTTAGACATACACGAAGGGAAGTAAATGAGTTGCTCACATTCGTATATAAACACGTTTCCAAGGACGGCCTCTTGGGCGCCGCCATCTTGCTCCTGGTGTGTCGCGTAAGTCGTCTGATAGTCAAGCCTTTGCTGGGGCCGCGTGCCCACGGTTATATCAGCCTGCACAGTAAACTTCAAAACACTTATATAAAGGTGTTTGAAAGGTGTTTCATACCGAATACACATTTTCAAAGCTTCTCTATATATTTTTTTAAATAATACCTGTAATGTCCTTGGTACACCTACTGAGCGTATGAAATAGGCGTTGTTACACCTTTTGGCGGCTTCGGAAAGGTGTTAAGAAAATATAATAATAATAATGATAATAATAGCTTTATTTATCATGTATAAGCATGGTGCGGGCTGACCAAAAAAGCTGTCCAAGCAGCTTGACTGGTACTCAGAGACCTTTTGCAGAGAAGGTGTTTCCGCCTGAAAACAGCTGTTTTCGAGGTTGCCGGGATATAACTGCACCGAAATAATATACCGGTGCCATACTACGCTCTGCGTACAGCAGATATTTTTGGGCACGTTCGGGAAAGGGGGGGGGGGGGCGGCTAATCCAACTAGAAAAAGGGGAGGATTAGGCACAAAATTAGAAGTGACTGCCTTTTCTCATAATTTCGGGTTGGAACTCTATACCTCGGAGACACCCCATCGCTATCACTATCAACAAGAAGACATGGCGGTCGAACGGGCGGATGGAAGTGCGTCGTGTGTCAGTCAAGGTAAGTTCTTAATTTTCTTTTCTTCAAGTTTTTGCAGCAACTCTACGACTTGGAAATGTTAATAGGTGATTAGAGAAAACTTCCGATCTATGTACGTCAGTTTTGTAATCGGAGCTATACTAAAATGTGGACTATAAACATGTTTCTTTTCGAGGCGGGGGAAATCGGAACTGCCAGTCGAAATTAGGAATAATAATTAAAAATGATATTTATGGACTCCGCTTTGTAAATTGGGTGTCTTCATTCGCCATATTTCAGTTCTGGTAGGCGCTGCGAGGTAACCTGAATAAATAAATACATAAATAATGTGCGTCACAAAAAGAAAAGGCTAAAAGAGCGAAGATTTCCAGCAAAGGCTGATTCAGCCTCAGCATGCGAGTGCATAGAGATGAATGGTGTTGGCTACAGGAAACAGGCCACGTTTTATTATCATATTTATTAAAAAAGCTTCAACCTTTTGGACAAGATAACGGCAAGCTCTGAAACTTCGGCATCTGGTCCAAACCAGCAGCGCTACATTTCGTTAAAGACAAAGCATTTGGCGATGAAATTTTTTATTCTTTTTTCGGTGAAGAAAGGCACACTTTTCTTCAGAGACACCCGGAACGTATTTGTTTGTAGTTTCTTCGTTGCCAACACTCTAGTTCTAAATTGTGCCAACGACGTAAAAAAACAAAATCGTTCACAAACAAATACAATTTTGTTTCTTTCAAATGATTGTGAATAATATTGTATCTGACAACAGGCAAATTATCCATTGTGGGACAACTTCTCGCAGTTAATATTCAAAACCACTCACGCATTTTTAGATTAAATCTACTGAGGCATTAGCTTATGAATTATGTTTTATTACTAATTTTCTGAATGCCATATTTTGAGAAAGTCCTAATCGTAGTGACTCAAAGGTCAAAACTGCATTGCATTTCGGACGTTACAGTGCACGTTCTTGTTATACTATACGGCTCCCTCCTGCTCGTACTTCAGAGTGAAGACGCATTCCACGCGGCCTACCTTGCGGTCTGTTCCATGGGGACGGCTTAGAATTTTCCGGGCACCTCTTCGTCCACGGCAGAGTCAACAGAACTCTTTAGAGCGATTAGCATCACCGAAGGCGTGGCAGCTCTGATGGCAGCGTTCTGGATATTCAATATCAAGTATGCTAAAGGGTGCTTCAATACAACACCTGCCATTGAAAGGATGTTTTTCAGACTTAATATGATGAAGCTGGAGCCTCCTGCCGTCATGTTCATGAACTAGTACAGTGATTGCGTATCACAAACGCTGTTTCCAGTTTAGCGGTTTTCCCTCTAACTTTAGCGTTGTTAAAAAATGCCTGGTTGGTATTTATAATTTTTTTTTTGCAGGTGACGGGTTTTTGGGAGGATTTTTTGTTTTTGTTGTCATTTTGCATATTTCTGATGGCCTATAATGTTTTATATTTTCTGATTTCCACATCATGAATGGCTTAATTTCTGTGTAAGGTAGAGCCATGAGGTAGAGTCACCTTTTCTTACTGGTAGCAAAATTGAAAGAGGACCCCTGTGATCACTGATTCTAGGGGCACTTCCATACCTGCCGACGTAATCCCCATGTTTTGTGGAAAGTTCTGTTTTGGAATGGCAGCGTGGCATCTGGGTCGTCTGATGGTAGACGTGACTTTCAGTAACCAAGTCACAAAGTCCTGGGTTCTAGAGCCCCTCTTTTTTTAAAGTGGCTATAGTACCCGAAACTTAGAGACATGACTAAGTTACGAGTACTGTCAGACGACCCAGATACCGCTACTAGAGAACAGAACAATGTGCACAACATGCGAATAACGTCGGGATGGTATGGCACTACACCTATAGAATCGGCAATAACTGATCACTCAGATATGTATTGCTCACACCAAATCTCGATGAAGCAGGAGACATGTTTCTGTAAACAGATATGGTCTAACAAAAAGGCAGAGTGTGCAGTCAAGAGGGTTATAGTTAATCATTTTGTGTAACAGTCGAGACTGTGGTGAGGAAAAAAGCAGAGTGACACAAAGGAAAACCTCTCAGTAAAAAAAAAAAAAAGAAACAAAGAAACGGGAGGGGTTATTGGTGACAGGTCCGACCAAAAGCGTCGTTTTGGTCGGCATTCAAAGGTTGGCCAAACGCTCACTGTGATCTTTATTTGAATAATTCGGCTTTCATCGACGGAAATAATATCAGTGCCAAACTGTCAGCTTTCATGATGTTAATGTTAAGAATGCGACAACTCCAAGCTCCCATCGTGTTTTTGGGAAACGCCATCGAACTTAGTTTGCAACTGATAATAAGCAGCCAAGATTACAACTCGTGATGTCACAGCAAGGTAAATCCTGGTCGTGACGTTACGAACGGAAGCCATAAGAGGGCGCCACCGAAACATTTCGGCGCTAATACTGTGTCTCTAAGAAAATTGAGCTTCTTTTTTATTTTATTTATTTGTAGTGTATATAGACTAATCAATCCATCAAATTCATTACAGTTTCGTTCGTGCCTCTTCTAAATTAGTAAATTTATTTTAGTGAGTTTGCAAAACTGATCATAAAAACGTATTTTTTTTTAAAGAAACCCAGTCTTGGCTGTGATGTTGGTGTATGAAATATTACAGTATAAGGTGTGAATCCATCCTCAACTTTTATGTGCAGTACAACACATGCACTGGTGAAAATTTACTGGATGAAATTTAACCTTGGGTTTTGCCCAAATACCTGAGCACCCTTGACTGATAAAAAAAAAAATCCGGACGAAACTGTTTTTTTTTTTGCTTTAAAGGAAAGTTGAAAGTATATGTATGATGCTTTGAATGTTGTTACTTTTTTATAGGGCCATTCATTTCTCTTTTGTATCATCCTTTCTTAAAAAAGCAAACACAAACAACCTTGTAGAGCAGTTCAGCAGCACACGACTCTTTGCATGTTGCTTCTATCGTAAGAGCGCTCTCTAGCAGTCAAAACATTCAAAGTGTCATATGTACGTCAAGCGTTCTCTGAGGCTGTGTGTATTTGCTTTCTAAAAACGGTGAGACAACAGAAAAGTATGGGGCCCTATAAGAAGGGAAACAACATTGCTTCATGAGTGTAGCGCTTCAATTACGACAAGTAGAGAGGTGTGATTATTTAAAAACACCTATGGCAGAGGTGTAATGCATAAACTTCAAAAATTTTCTGCAAAAAGGTGTAATGCTGCAACAATACTTATCAAAAAATGTAACAACACCTATCAAGAGGTGTGAGTTATATACATCGGGTAAATGTCCGATTACACCTATATAGGTGTTTTGAAATTTTACTGTGTGGAGCCCCCAACAAAGCGTTTTCCACCCGCTGTTGCCAGACTATAGCTTGTTTAGGTAATCGTGTCGTTTTATTTTATTACAGTTCTGTCAAACTTCCAATTGGAAGATGTTTTATCCGGTGTCCTCGGCACAAATGTGTTGTAATAAAGTTCAAAAGTTCAACCGCGGCTGCCGAATCGCGAACGTGTGTACAACGGGAAAGAACCTCGTAATTAAGAACTTTTCATTTCTTGGGTGATGAACGATTTCCTTCTCTGCGTGTACGGTTGACGTTGCCGAGTTGTCTTCTGGATAATGAACGATCCGGTGTGCATAAGTGTGACTTCGAAAACGGCGTTGCTTTTCAACAAAAAACTGTAAGCAAACCTGTTTCTCCTCCAGATTTTTTTTAAATCAGAGTTTAATGTTGCGTCTAGGTTTGGCCTTGCGTCTGGCCTAAGTGTCATTTATGTGTACCTAATAGCCATTTCTAGACCTGATAATATTCATTTCTGTGGTCTGTCCAGTTTTTCCGTTAAAACGAGAATGTTATTTGTGATATGCAAATCCTCCAGTTTGTCTAATGATCTTATCTGTATAGGCACGTTGGCGTATACTGTGATTTGAAACTCCCAAACCCACCGCACAGGAGAAGCCTCTTACATATTTAACTCAGCAATCTCTGAACAGTATTTACTTATACATGCCAAGACAGCTCTGATTTCGAAGGTTTTCTGAATGCTATCTTGGGTAACGTTCGCGTTTAGCCGGTTAGCGAGTCTACTTCTACAGACTTTATTGATGACTGGTAAAATTCTACGCTTCATCAAACGTTCGTGTGTAAAAATACAATGTCTTCAATCGAACCTCTTAGTAGGAATACGAACTTGGCCAATGTATACTTCGGGCACCTAACCTCTCTTTACAGGTGGACCTTTTAAACACTTTTAAAAAAAGAAAAAAAACTGTGTGCGAATTTGGACGCTTTGCTGGACCACGAACGCAGGCGATGTTTCTCATCCCTTTCAACATTCGAACACGGTAAGTCAATCGTTTGTGTCCGCGACGATCAATAAAATCGTTACCGACCGCCATTCCCAACTCCCAGCTTGTGTCACTGTATACTTCCAACGACCGCTGACAGGAACCAAAGTAACAAGCCATGTTTCGCGCCGCCGCCGTCGCCGCCGCTGCCGCCAACAAACACGCACACCTCATCATTCCAAACATTTAATCACCGCGTACTCCCACCACCCCACTACAACGACAACAACGACGGCCCGAACGAACAACAAGCAGAAAAGCGGGCACTACTCAACGGAAGAAAGTAAGAACAACACCGACGACGACGAAGCAAACCAAAAACGAAAGCCATTCGTAAGCCCTTTCAAAGTGGGAGAGACAAGAAAGACACCTCCCCACATTCCACACACGACGAAGGACTTCGCACGCGCGCGCGCGAGCACACGGCATCAGCGGCAGGACTAGTGTGCGCCGATTTCCAGAGTGCTTCCATCAGCTCCATCGAAAGTCACGTGTCTTACGGGCCGCGCTTGCAGTGCGAGGATGAGCCAAAAGCGTACACGATCGTCCTGCAAGCGTCTCAGCATCTGCTTCCCGCCGTCCTCCTCGTCACGCGCCAACTTGCGCGTGGCTAACTTGCGACTAATTAAAGCAGAAGGCGTCCGCCATTTGATTGCAAACGCTCGCCGTGGTTTGGTCGATCGGTGGACGAGTACGTGTCAGCGCGTCGAGCGAAAGCTCGCGCTGAAGAATCCTGGGATCCTGGGTTCACGTTCAATCGCCCACTCCTGCCCGTTTCGATTTGAATGAGACTGGACCTACCTTATTTTCACATAGTGACGACACCAAGTGTCTAAAACTCCAACTACGGTTGGCGGATGGAATGGGTGCCTGCGATACCTTTCCTGCCTTCTCTGCGGCCGATCCGAGTCGCGGAAAAGGCAGGACAGGTAGTGCAACCATTCTTCCGGACGCCAACCGAAGTTGGAGCTTTCGCCGCTACGAGGGTGGGAAGGCCTGCGCATGTGTGCAGCACACTTCTTGGAAATGGTCCATGTTTCGAACAGGCTTGACGCGTGTCAGCAGATAACTATGTCATCATGTGTGCAGCAAACACCCTGTCTTTTGTAAGATATGTGAGCAGTGCGCGCGCGGCGGCTTAACTTCCGGCTCTATAAACATGCATACAATTACTCCGTGGATTGAGTTACTCGCTCTCGTAAATCTAGGCTCTCTAGGCAAGACCAGCGGCTGTGGCGGCGGCGGCGGCAGTGAAGGGGACACTCTCAAGAAGAGAGGCTTCTTCTCGCAGCTCGGAGAAAACCACTCTCCTATTCATCCTCTCTCGGGCAACGAGACATCTCATCAAGGAACGTCGCGTCCCCGGACACGCCCCCGAGGAACAGCGTCGTCCTCGCCGTGAGTGCGGTGGACGTGCGCTCGGCGACGGTCGGTTGCGCCGCGGCACGGCTGCCGATGCTTGGAGGAGGCTTCGGGATCGACGCCTGACGGTGGTCTATAAGGACCGGCTCGTCGGACTGTACGGATGCATTAAAAAAAAAATTATAGATCTTCAATTGGAGTGGGATCGTAGAAATCAAGGAGTGGATGCACAGCAAGCTGAACATTTTCTGCAGGGGATTTTCTTTACGGATGTTTTGCATTGAGGTTATTTTATCGTCGAACAAACGTAGATGTTGGACGTTTTCAGTGAGTCCTGTACGATTTTGTGTTATATCCTGAATGTACTTTGCTGCATCTATTCTATTCAGAGTATCAGTTCACGCTGTGGTAACGTCTTGGAGAACAATGAGATGCTTATATCTTCAATAACAAATGCGGTAATAAAAAGAAAAAAACGAGCTGGGATTTTTTTTTAAAGTGTGTTTGTTTTGTGCTATTGTAATTGTCGTACTATTGTTTTTGACACTAACAATTATCTGCGTATATGAGAAAGAGAATAAAACACTGATATTTTTATCATTCCAGAGGCGCGTGTGACGAATAAGCATCCAGGGCTTTGGATTTGCAGCGGTTATCGCGCCAGCTCTTGAACGGCAAGAAAGAAGAGGACGACAGAGAGGGAAAGCTCGCGAGCAAGCTTGAGCGGCTATAGGTTTTCGAAGCTCGGACAATGATCTGTACTTGAAGTTGATATGTAAATAATGTATACATAAATACTGATTGCTATAGATTAAAAAAAGAACACATGAACATAGCATTGGTTTGGTTGTCTGGCGCGTTGCAAATAAAGATCTAAAATCGACGTTGTTAGGCTACCTTTCTTTACTCATCACAAACAGCTGTGAGGCGTGGCATCTGTATCACTCGAAGATGGCTTACCGAAGGAGGCGTTTACTTATGATGAGACACCATACGACACCAAAACGAAACCTCTCCGTCTTCCTTTGCCGAGCTGATGCAGGTAAGCAATAAGATCTACCGTACCACACTTCTGCAAAATGACTGAGCCTGCCGCTTCTAAATAGGCGGTCTGTCGAGCTGGTGCGATGGCATCGTGCATGGCAAAATGGCGTTTCATGTACAGCTCTAAGAGTCGGTGAGAATGAGTCCTGCGCACGCTCTAGGCTGCGTGCCCCTTGGCAGAAATGAAGAAGCTGGAAAGAAGCCTGAAAGCTCCGCGGTGATATCCGGAGGTTTTATTAGGTATAGTAAAAGTGTATTAACGTTTCCAGACATGATTTCACGTGAAAGTGCTTATGGCATGGCATTGTACTACATCGACAGATTATGCCTGCAAGGGGTAAATATTTACCTGAATCAGATTAATTCAGTTCTCTCTCTCTCTCTCTCTATCTTGTAGTACATGTTTCATCCCCCTAAGCCAAAGCTATTTTTTTTACTAATTCTCATGCTTTTAAAGTTTTAAACAAGACGCAAAAAAGAAACATTATGCATAAAGAATGTTTCTGTTTTTCTGTTTTTTTCTTAGTGGGCTAAACAGGAAAACAAGCAATAATTCCAGGCACGGTGTTTTGTACAGTATATCCTTTTTGTGCTGCTTAAGTTCAGGTTTCTTTTAGAGAAAGCGATAGCGGTATTCAATGAAATAGACGTAACAGGCACTCGCCATAATCGTTGTCAAATGAGGTTTATAGATTCGGGCAGATTAAGGTTGCAACTTGTGGAGATTTCTGCAAAATTATTCGTCTGTTGTTCGAACTTCTGGGACTTTAGCGACATGGTTCGTCCGGAGTTTAGGCGATTTTCGCATTGTAACTTGTTAAAGAACATGTTACATTGTGCGGATCAATGACTGTAGGTGAATATTGAGGCAGTTTTTCATTATTATGCAATATCACATGGCGGCATTTCCGACGCCATACGCCTTACGAGGCTTCTGCTGTCAAGTAAAAATTGGTCGCGAGTCGTCCTCTAGGTGTGTAGTATTGAAACGAACTCATACCCCCTCAATTTGGTTACGTCGAAAATAAACATGTACAATGGCACCGAACTTTCAGTCAGTTTACCCACCATTTCATATTCTACACACACACACAAAAAAAAGATAATGTTTCCGGCCATTCAAAATTTCCGGAAAGTTTAAATGTCTACTTGAATTATGTACTAACAAATAAAAATATGTAAAAAAACACAAAAAAACAGCTGTTTGAGCAGGCACGTAGCCAGGGGGAAGAAAAGGGGCCCATGCCCCCCCCCCCCCAAAAAAAAAAAAACTTCCATCTTGCTGCGGCCTTCTCTCCCCCTCCCCCTCATACACGATTTTGTCATGGGCGCCCCCCCTCCCCCCCCCCCCCCGAATCAAAATTCTGGCTACGTGCCTGTGTCTGAGGTAAGGCGGTTGATGACGAATCAGCCTTAGACTGTAAACGCTTTAAATGTGGCGGCGTGTATAGTATACCATTACTTCTTATCGCGTTCTTTTACCCAATCAATGCTCTTGACCTATACGTGGAGAGTAACCAAGAAATTGTGAGTTTTCAGTTTCTGCTCCAAGACAATAATTCCGGTCAGAGCCATCACTGCAAAATACAGTGAAGAGAGACACCACTGTTCGATTGGTTTGCTTCACGCATCGTGGATGAAAGGTTACACCGATGTTCCTTGACTTGATAAATGTTTACGAAGAGCCTGCAAGAATGTACCTATATTACAATTCGTTTTGACATGTCACTGTTGACACGGAAGGTCAGAATGAAATAATCATCTAGATCGTTTATTTCCTGGTATCTGTAAGAGTTGTCAAGAATCTCAATGGATATTTTTAACCGAAATTTTGAAGCAAGAAAGGGCTAAGTGTAACAGCTGTCAATACTCTGAACAAATGTATAGCGAAGTTACATATGGCAGATAATTCTGGTGAAGACAAGCTTGATACGTTGGTGGCTAAATATTACTACGAAGGCCAATACACCTTCCTCCCCTTTGACACATCAGAGTCACCAATCATCATGGGCGTACCAACCGGGGTGGGGGGGGCAAGGGGGCGCTTCCCCCCCTCCCCAGTGCTCAGAGTGGGGGGCAAGGCGTGTGTTTTGCCCTCCCCCTCCCTGAACAGCCGCCACTGGGCAGGGCAAACAGTGTCCGGCGGCGCCGAAGGGGTACCCAGGGCACCGCCCCCGGCCCTTTGGGGGGGGGGGGCGGTGGTGAGTGGGGGCCTGGCGGTGAGTGGGGGGTATGGTTTGCCCCCCCCTCTACAACAAGTTGGTACGCTACTGCCAATGATCTAATTCGTCACAAGATAATTCCCCAATATCTTTTTTTTTTCTTTGACAACAGATCACAAACAATGGCATCTTCTTATAATACTCGCATCCGCGCAGTCTGAACCAACTAGTTAATCTATAGGTTGCTTCACGAGGACACCCTAGGTTTAACAAGACTTTTCGCTGGGCTAATGGTATAAGGAAACATGGAAGCGCAGACAGAGGTGGACATGTTTGCGCGTGCAAGTTTCCCGGCCTTCAATCGACAGCCACACAAGCACGAAAGCGTGCGTGATCCTTCCATGTGAACAGATCGCAGCAGACGAAGAAGGTGAGTGTAAAGTGCGAGCGAGTCCCTTATTTTCTTTGGCAGTTTCAGTTTTCTCCCAAGTACTTAGGACTGCAGCGTAGTGAAAGAGGTATACGGTGCCGAGGTCCGTGTATCTCCGAACTCTATGTTTATATATGTTCGGGCCTTCAAAAAGGCGCCTCGGAGACTGGCGCCGTCGAGACGGGACGGACTGGGCCAGGAGGCCAACTTGGGTATCGGATTACCTCCCAGCAAGTGCGGAAGGAGAGACGATCCGAAACTAAAGAGCAAGCCTTACACAAGGTCATAGCGGCCATATTGCTGGATTTTCGATTGCACCTAGGGGAGTCCAGCGCGGTGCACGGCTTAGATATGCGGATAGGGCTCGAGTTCAATCAGTGATGAGACACTTTTCAAAAGTGCGAAGCACGAGGGTCGCGTCAGCGTTCGGCGCGGACTCGGATATCCAATCACATGATTTGTGTCCAAAGGACGGACGTATGGATGGAAGCTGATAGCTGTACCCTGTATAACGGGCGGTAGCTTGCGCCATCTCGCGTAAGAAAAAAAAAGTATTTTTCCACTCCTGGCTTTTTTAAGCCAATTTGCTTACCCTCTGCTTTCTTTTTCACTATTAGCGGGCAGTGTTGCTTGACGGGGTTTTGATAACGGTCCGTTGAATGCAAGTCCCAGTCGACCTCTGTCACAGCACTCCGTTCCGATCTGCGTTTACTTGCCATGTGTAATTGTTTTTATTTCCAGTGTTGTGCACTTCCAGAATAAATGTATTTCCACAATGAAGTTACTAAATTTTGTCTACAGATTCTTGGTGCAACTTTTTTGTAAAACAGTGATGCTGGCTGTTAAAGCCTGCCTCAAAATTCTACGAATGTTTTCAGGTTATCACCAGTCTTCAAAGGCATCGTTACGATTTAGATTGTGGTAGGACATTATGCTGCTTGTTTGGGCAACACAGGCTTGCTTTTTCCAGATAAAGGTGTGCGACTTTTGAAATGTACCGGAATATTTCCACCTTTTAGCTGTGAACAGGAGTGAAAGGTCTGGGGTATTGAATACCTTCCTGCTCTGAAGACACACTTTGTGTAACTTTTCAGAAGATATACCTCTTCAGACAAATTGCACAATCTGCCCTTTAAGAACAGGAAGCCATTCAATGCCGCAAACCTCTCACTCCTATTCACCGCTCAAGGGTATCACTACTAAAAAATTCGCATCTAAAAGTGTCAAAATTCGTCCATAAAAGCATCAAAAATTCACCCACAAAAGGATGAAAGTATACTCCCTCGCTACTACAAAAATAGTCTCTAAAGGTGTCAAAATTGATCCTTAGAATTACGAAAGCTGCTCCCCTAATTTCTATAAAACTCATCCCTATAAGGCAATAATTGGTCCTCAAAGGGACGAAAGTTACTCCCCCATCACTATAAATATCAAATCAGATCAAATCAAATCAAATAGTTTATTTTCCCATTCAACGAAAAATGGGGGAGGCCGAAGAAAAAGCTGATAAATAAGCTTGACATGGTCCCTCTAAGTGCCAAAATTCATCCCCAAAGGGACGAAAAGTTAGTCCCAATCAAAACGTTACCTCCCAATCATAGCACTGTTGATCCTCAGAGGGATCAAAGTTACTCCTCCAAATGTGGGCATGACGGAGCTTAAGGGACCACAATTAATCCCCTGAAGAGTTAAAGTTGGTCCCTGATGCCCTGCTGTAGGGATCAAAAACACTCGTTTTACCGGATCAAAACTTGGACCTAAATGAATCAATGCACTGGGACTAAAAGAAAAGGGAGGGACTAAACTGGGGTTTTGCCGTTTTTTGGGGAATCGCTCTCAGTGACATCGATTTCTTTCCCCAAAATGACAAAGCACTACTCCCTTTTTTTAAGAGTGTGGGTAAGACGTGCTAGAATGTTTGGGCATCGCTCGCTTCTACCAGCGGCTGAGAGCGGTCCCACGATTTACGCCCCGTGTGGCGTCCAGATGGGAGTGCAAGGGAGGGGGAAGGAAGGTAGGACACGTGTCCTTCCCCCTCCCCTTTCCACTTCCCTCCTGGGATTGACGACGAGATGTTTTGGGGCGTACTCTTAGGCCGCGTTCACACTCCTAATATGTCATACAAAAGACAGTCTGTGATTCTTCCTCGTATGACGGTCACATTCATCGTACAAAACCTGTCTGCTGACATGCTCCAAGCATAAAGATGTGTGAAGTGAACATGCTTCGAAGATGCCCACGTCATGCTCGCAGATAATTCTGTCGTCATTTCTGCAGGGAATGCCGTGGCTCTTGTATGATGCATGAGCAGTGAGATTCTTGCTTTAAGGTTCCTACTCTACTTCGTTTCACCTTACGTTGTACCGCAGCGAAGGCTAGAAGCGCGAGCTCATAGCGTTGGCAGCCGCTCTTAAGTCACGAGAGCTTGTGCCGCCGAGATGTGCCCCAGAGCAAGGAGCTCGCGCTTGTGGCCTTTCCTGCGGTACATCATAAGTAGGGTGTGCATTTTTCGATTTTAACCGAAAAACACCGATAAAACTCCGTAGGTGACGAAAATACAAAATCGGTTAAAACCGAAGAACACCGGTGGTCGGATATTTTCGCCCTGGTTAAAACCGAAAAACACCGGTCGTTGCATGTTTCCGACCTAGCGAAGCCCTTTCCCCGTAGAGGTTCGTCAAACGTGTTATCTCGTGGATCCTGCATTCTTCCAGTGTCTATACATGGCTTACACGTAACGTCAGACCGCCCTCCTTTCTGGGGATCAAATCGTCTAGTTAATGCAGGGGAAGCTAAGCTCTCACACGCCTTTCCCCATTTTGTCTCCCATGGCCCCCTTTTGTGGAAAAACTAACGCAGTGGCGGGTACGCTCTCACGTGCCCTTGCTCCATTGTGTCTGGCCAACCCCAGGCTAGCGGTTGTACCACACTAGCTAAATTGCTCATCTACAGCGAGTGACTCGTCGCAACTTTAAAATGGCTGACCAAATACACGCTGTATAAATATCCCCACAACCCAATTTTTTTTTGGCCAAGTGATGTCGGTGCAAGCCATGTATTCAGAGGTTGCTGTGGTTCCTGGAAGACACTGCCGACATCCGTGTCGTACAGGGCTACTGACCTCTGAGAACTGAGATGCGTTCCTTGTTACCTGTTTAGTTTCCATGGGCTTTTAGGGAAACGGAAAAAGGGTTTTGTTGGCCGGGGGGGGGGGGGGGGTTTGCTGTATATAAAAGGACCGTTCTGTAAAAATATTTGCAGACGTGTTTGAGAAGGCGCGTCTGTCCCGCGTCTGCGGTTTTCTCAACGTGAGACTTGCTTCACTTCGTCGAACACTTCAAGTATCGTCGTCACGCGGAGTAGAAGGCCACCAGGATGGGACGCAAGCGGAAAGCTCCGGATGACTACGCTACAGATTTCATGGATGAATCGTTGTTCTGGTTCCGCGTGCAAATTGTTAATCTGTGCATAAAAGTGAAGCTGCCATAGGGATTTGTGCATTATGATAGGATCTATCGGCTGGTCCTCCGAGACGAGCGCAAGCTGGGTGACCTGAAATCAGAGTTTCTTTGTCACCGCCAGTATGCTGTGAACAGCACCGTTGATCCAGTGTTATTTTGGAAACTTCATTTAACTGACAGGCCACTACTGTCCCAAGCCTCGCTGGACATTTTGGGATTTCCTGTGTCCAGCACAAATGTGGAGCGTGCGTTTTCAAAATTGCGGGTTGTGAACCGCAAGGAACCTGCTGCCATGCCGGATGAAAGCCTCTCGAAGTATGCTTGCATCTACTATAATAACCAGGTGGGAGAAATAGATGCTTCCTCGAGAAGAAGTGTATGAAATATGTTAATAAAATTGGAACTCTCTGTCTGTGATCAATCGCATTTCTTTCCACCGATAATCACCGATTTTAGCCTCGTTGTGAGACGTTCCACCGAAATACACCGGTGTTTCGAAAACAGATAAACACCGAAAAACATCCGCCGATTTTTCTCACAAATAAACACCGGAAAGTACACACCCTAATCATAAGGTGAAACAGAGTATCGTGATGGCATGACTAGGATTTTCAAATGTGAACGACGAGCTCGACGGTATGTGCAACAAGCACTGTAGAAGCTTGAAGCCATGGGGCTCATAAAACTAAAACCGGCAAAGTCGACAATCTGACGTTACTCTTGTTTTCGTCGACAAAAGCACAATAATACAACCAGAGGACTGCGATCCCACTAAAATATGACCGTTTGGCTTATCGTGGCTTCTCTTACAAAAATGGAATATCTGGACTTATATATATATAAAACATTGGGCATATCAGGCCATATAAAGCATATCAGTTTTGTATAAGGCATATCTCGCTAGATATGCCCCATTTTTTATATATTCATATCTGGGTCTGCCAAATAGGGGAATATCTGCTTCCCATATAAGGCCTGATATGTCCCAATCAAAGAAGGCAACCTTTATATATATTGCTATTTTCTACAAAAATCTACGAAAAGTGACTTCTCATCTGTATAATTAAAATACCAATTGGCTATTGAGCATGTACTAACTTTTATGAATTTTTACATGATCTGCGCTTTATGCCACCCCTGATTTCGCTCAACTTGGTTCTCAGGGAAAGCAAGATTATGGACATTTGCGCAACGAATGTCGATGAAACGTTAATGTCAACGAAGCGTGTGTCTATGAAACGTGTATCCACGAGAAGGTGGCCGTGGAACGTGTTATCATGAAACGCAGGGAGAATAAAAAATTCAGTATTCTACCTGCAGTTGTGACATGATTTCAGACAGCCAATGGCAGGTTACTGCTGGCGGAATTTTGCAGACATTATTCTCCCGGCTGCCAGGAGATCGGCATGGCCTAATTCTAGAGGTAATCTGGAAGAGTACCTGTTGTAGGAAAACGATCAGTTGTCACGAAGTAGGTTGCAGCCCACTTACGATGACAATACCGGACTTGAAAGGTGTAATCCGAGATATATGCCGACACGGGCACGGCAGATCCAGTTAAACTCAAAAACGAGAGGGAAGGTGTCCGTGAAGATTCTACAACACTATGTAGCACAAGCTGTCATTTGAAGAACCGAACACTAAACGCATCACAAAACATTCATGGGCTTCTTTGAAGAAATTGCTTGTTGCCGATATACGGGGGGGGGGGACTTTTCGAACGAGATACCATTTATTACAATAGCAGAATCTACAGCAGCCACGCAGGGCGCGCCATACGCCAAACTAGGTCCGCATCCGCAAGCAGGCATTTCGAGAATGCCAACGGCTAATGCGTCATCCGTCACACCACGCGACTACGCTTCTGCCATTTCCTGCGCACAGAGAGCGGAGTCAAGCGATAAAAAGTCTACGGCTGATTGGTTCGGCAAGTAAGCACCTTCTACCACGCTTTCAACTTAGGGAGAGAGAGAAAAGGAGAGAAAGCAAGGAAAGAACGGAGGTGCGCACACAAAAGGCTTATCTTCTCCGGGGCATCAATGACCACAACGAGCTGTTTGTCCCTTGTACCCAAGGTTGAGAGTGCAGTGAATGCTATGTGTGGCCTTGGGCTCCAGGCAGGTGCCCCATGTTCTGCCTTATCACCAGCTTCTAGACTGTAGTCACGTCACGTGACCCTGACCGGAGACACGATTGGCCTAAAACATGCAAAGCGTCTACCATGCTGTCAATACCGAGTGAACAGCACAGCCCTATGAAGTCCAGCTTTTGAACTTCCAAAGAAGCTGTCCAGCCCGAAAGTGACCCAGAACGATGCGAGTTTGAAGATACTATGTTTTACGCCGTATAACCCACATTATAATTTTAAATGAAAAAATAAGCGCGACTATTTTTTGCGCATGATGTCCACAAATAAATAGATAAATAAATAAATATTTATATATATATCTTTTTACCAATAAATTTAAAATTATGTGTTAAATTTCAATGGGGGGGGGGGGGGGGAATGGCGGCCTACTGAGTTTTCGAATACATGGGGCTCTATGGCACCAGAAACCAAAAATGAGCAAAAATGGGCTCCATTTTCCCATTGACATTTTCAGAAAATCACTTATAACTTTTGAATAAGCTATCGGATCGGGCTGAAACCTTGGCATCTGGTTGTGACCTCTGGCGCTACCTTTGGGCGGAGAATGACCGTTCGGTGATGCCTAGCTTATTTTTGCGGTGAAAAAACACCCTGTATTTTTTTTTGTGACACCTTGTATTTGAATGGGCAAGGGGTTGGGTGGGAGTCACTCTGTTATGGGTAACTGGCATGGGCAAGCCGAGCGCTGACGCGGGTTTCGGCTACATCTTCCGAGCGCTGCGACAGACACACAAACACCTCATGTTGTTTTTGCTGTTGTTGTTGTTGTCGTTGCTGTTGTTGTGTCCATTTGCTTAGCTCTTAAGTTGGCCGATAGAGGCACAACGGTTAATCTCGTAGAGAAGCCCAAAACGGAAGTAACCTATTACGAACGTCTGAACAAACTAAACTTTCTCGCATATATATATATATATATACAACCGTGCATCCTCTGTTTTCGGTCACGCGCTCCCTGCAACGTTATCCATTCTTCGGTGTTCTTTTTGTCGAATTCTCCAGTCCCATTGGCCGTGGTAAGATGAGGCTCGGGGAGTGGCCACACCCCCCATTTGTTAAACTCTCAGTTGCTATATTATAACTCTCTTGATTTCCGTCGAACGGAACGGTCAGAAACGTGGGTGGAAGAAGAGGCACGGAGGGAACGCCATTGTCCGCGGCTTGTTCTCAAGCCTACTCATGGAACGTGCGCTGCGTCGCACATATATATATATATATACTCTCCTCGAACCCGAATACCGGAGAACCGGAAAATAGTGCCGGTTCGGTACCGAATAGCTCCCCTCCTCTCCCTTCTTCCTCCTCCTCCTCCATCCTTAATGGGAGGTGAGACCCCTCCTCCATCTCGTTTCATATTCTTCTCGAGCATATCTAATGAGCAGCAACAGCTATCGAACTCGCTCAGGGGGAGCAAAACTGCCAACAGGAAGTAGCCCGAGACAAAAGAAACACAGCGCCGGCGCAGAACGGATACCCGCGTCTGCCGCTCCCACTTTTTTCTGCGGCCGGCCACGGGAATGGCGGCGGCGGCCGCCGACCGACGATTTCGCCGTAAGACGGACCGCAGTCGACGCTACGAGCCCATCCAAGCCAATCCAAAGCCGTCCGAGCGTCACGTGACCTTTACGCGAGGAAGGAGCGCATGCAGCGACGCACGGGGGTGCGTAGTCACGTGGTATACGTTCCCAAAAGACGCGGTCACACCGCTACTGTATACGTTATGCAAAAGTCAGTCTGCAGACACTGTCTAAGTTTTTAGACTTAGGCCTAGATGGCGCAAGCTACCGCCCGTTACGAAGGGTATAGCTACCCTCCATCCATCCATCCATCCATCCTTCCTTGTAAGGGTGGCAATGTCGATGTTTGCATACCTGTGTATGAAGCTTCGAATGTGTTTGACGCAGACACTTCCATCATCGTGTCTGGAGCCAACACCGGCTGAAACGCGGAGCGCAACTTCGTCTGCTTCTTTTGCAGGGGATGAGGTGACGTCAGAACAACGAGCTCCGATTGGCTCTGATCGAAGGATAGTGAGTAGACCTCAAGGCAGCTTGTTTTGAGGTCTACCCACTATCCTTCCATCGGAGCCAATCAGAGCTCAGCTTTCTGAAGTCACCACAACTCCTGCAAACGAAGCAGACGAACTTGCGCTACGCGCATACCATTGATCAGTGGAACCAATTGCCGGCATTGCTCGTTGAATGCCTAACTGTTCGGACACGTATGAAGAAAAAAAAATCGTCTTGCTATATATACACTTGTTGTAATCCTCCCCTGCTTGGCACATGGCAACTGCCGTTTTTTTTTTGTTTTTTTTTTGTTTGTAGATAAATGAATGAATAAAGCAGTTTATTTCGAAAGGAAGGGTTCTCTCTGCAATAATGGGGAAGGGGATAGAGACGAGGGTTAAGAGTCTTGTGTTACGACGCGGGATTGGTCAGGATGGTTCGTAGCCTTTGCTTCGGTTCGCCGCAAGCTCTAAGATAGATGTCCTGATGCGAGAATGCGGTGGACGCTAACCAGCGGAGAGCCTGCCAGACGCTTAGTCACGTGGGACGCATCACAGCGCTGGGGATTGGCCGGGGAGTGGCCCGTAGCGTCTGTAGTGGTCCGTCCTTTTGGATGGGTGTTGGAACGGAGCGTGGGCACCGAGGCGCAGACGACCGAAAAACGAAACTAGAAAAAACGCCGCCACCTTGCATAGGAGGGAGCCCGAGCCATGGTCGTTTCCAGTCGCACGTTTTATTTTTGTTTTTATTTCTTGGTGGGGGGGGGGGTGCATTCGGAGCGCGTACGCAGCAATATTTCTTGGGCCGACACGTTCCGATGAGAAAAGGAAAGAATAATAATAAAAACAAAATAGTGTGGAGAGGAGGGAAGGGGATGCGCCCCTTGTGCGATGCTGTGTTGTGGGCCGCTGGTGGTATGAGTTAACTGCTCTTGTCAGGATGCTTGGGATGTTGTTTCTGCAGGCCTGTCCGGGTTTCAGGTTTCGGCGTTCAGTGTTTTTGCGTTCCCTCGGGTTTTTTTTTCTTCTTTTTTTCGGCGAAAATTGAGTTTAATTGGATCTGAACGGGGTTGGGTCATACAAATTCTTCGTCGGGGCCACAAAAAAAAAAAAAAAAAAGGTTGGCCGCTTGTTTGTGCAAATATCGTCCTGTTTAAAGGACGGCGGTACCAGCGGCGTGTGTTGCAACGCTCGTGCTGTGCTTTACAGGTTGTGGTATTAGGGCGTATTGAACGAAAAGAAACTGGATTTATTTAGATTTAACCAATCTCGATTGAACGTGGATTAACGGGGTCCACTAAATAGCTGCCCACGCGTATTCGGAAATGAAAAAAAAAAACATTATTTTTTGTGTTATTGTATTAGACTCTAAAAAAATGTATGCCAGTTCAATCTCCTACAGGACACGCCAACAGTCAATCACGGTGAAGTATGGAAGTTTCTCAGCAAATACCAGAGCTCAGAATACGAATAGATCCTAAGAGCTATATTGTCTACAAAACTCTGGTGCGCCCAGCAAAAGAGTATGCATCTTTAATTTGGGATCCCAATTCACAAACTCAAATAGGTAAACTAGAACGCATTCAAAAACTCGGCATCAGATTTATTTTTTCTCGGTATAATAGCCTGGGGTCTGTTAGGAGTTTGTTGAAAAAGCTAAGCTATCTACCCTAGCAACAAGACGTAAAATTGCACGGTTGATGTTTTTTATGTTGTATTTTAAGCACTTTAACGTTGACACGCAAGGTTACCTAAAGCCGGGGTTTACAGTGCTCATACACTCACAGAAATAGGTCGTGTAGTACTTACACCTATAATACACCCCAGAACTTCAGTTGGGCGTACTGCGCACTGACGTCAAACCGATGGTACCAACTTTGACGAGCGGCTTGATAACCGAGTTGTACAACTTATTAACATGGCACATGCACGTGTTACGGTCTACAAAAAATATAAAGGGGAGTTTTCTTAGCCCTACTGCAAAACCTCAGTATTTTTTTTGTAGTCTTTGATACGTATACTTCAGCTGCTTAAAGGGCAACTCCGCTTCATTTTTGGTTTTGAAAAACAATGCAGTCCTCTTCAGCATCGCCTAGGAAGACCACACGCCAAATATTACGACGCAGTTCTGTCTAAATGTTTCTTAAACGGTCCGGCAAACTTTGCACCTCGCCAAGTTGCCGAAATCGGCTCGATCGAGCGGGCGAATTCAGGCGCAACCAACAGCGCAGTCAAGGCTACGGCATGGGCGGAGCCAACAGTGAGCTTAAACGTCGTCTCCGTGGCCCCCTGAACAACTTTTCCTGTTCTATTTTCTTCTTTCCACTTTTGTTCGTTCCCCTTACATTCCCAAACTTCACAAAGAGTCGTTTTGAACCCTTATCATGAAAAACAAGATCAGACCCAACAAAAATAGTCGAACCAAGGTCGAACACTTCTCACCTTCCCTGCCACTCCACGTGGGGCCTCGAACGAAGTGCTCTCAATAATCAAGCAACTAGAAGCTGAATCTACGTTGGTGCATGAGGTGTATCCCCTACTTGCTGTGCGCCTGAAGGCACTGTTAGGCCAGTGGACCGACACCTCGGTGACGAGTTTTGGCGGGGAAGTCGACTGCATGCTCGGCATTGTTGACGAGGAGAAGCGCTCATACGCTGTTAACAGCTTCCATGAGTACTACGGTGCTGTAGCCGAGAAGTGGAGCCGCACCGTCCAGCGAAATATTGCGGACGATTTGCAATACACCAGCGATTCGTTTTAGTATTGGGTGCAGATCGACAATCCGAACGTGAAGGCAGAACTACCTCACATGTTCGAGATCTACAAGCACTTGTTCACACTTGTCATGCAGCGAGGGCATGATATTACCCAGCTAGAAAAAGAGTTCCTGGCGTATCAGGCGTACGCTGTGAGGGAAATTGCGGAGCCACTAGCGTTTTGGAGGATGCATGCACGAGATTGGCCCATCCTTTCACGTTGCGCACTGGATTTGCTGGGTCTTCCCATATCCAGTGCGAATGTCGAAAGAGCATTCTCAATGTTTCGCGTAGTCAGTCGGAAGGAACGTGCTGCGGTGACAGACACTAACATTGGAAAATATACCTGCATATACTACAACAAGTTGTGAATGGATGTCACCGCGAGTGTTGCAAATATTGACTCTGCAATAAAAATGTTTCTGCTGTTTGATTTTTTTTTATTCTTGTACATGTCATTTTTTTAAATACTTTACGACCCTAATAATCCGAAAAAGTCCGAATTCTGTGTACTGTGAAAGGACGCTCCGAAAAACTCCGAATTTGCAAGAATAAATAAACTCCGAAAAACACCCTCCGAATTTGCTCAAAGTAAACTCCGAAAACGCAGAACCTATTATATGGGACAAATGGTGTAACGATTACCCTTTACAGCCTTTTTTTTTGAGAGTCTACATTTTGCAAAGGACAGTCTGCAAACACGATTCACTGAAGTATCCTTGGTTCAAATGCCGCGTTCCAAGTTTTCTACTTGAACTCATTGTTATCCGGCATTCGAAGCACGGATCTCGTAGAGACTCGCGTTCCAATCTGTATGCATGCTGTCTTTTGTATGATGCATACGCAGTGCGACAAAGGCTTAAGACGGCCACGAAGGCGCTCTCGGTGTTTAAATCATGAATTTTCAGTTTGACCCGCACTACCCAACAATGACGTTTACAAATCCTCTCTTCTCGTCGAAATTCTATCGAAGACTGGAACGAATAGCTACAAAGCGTGTTTCACCGGCGTTTCTATCGTAGAGGCATTTGAAGAATCATTGTTGAATTTTTTTGCCTGGTGTATGATAATCACTTGATATGTTTTCTATGTCATAAAACTTCTTGTGTCATACTCATATGCTCTTATAACAACATGTTTTAAACCCTCCTTCTGCAATACACCGTAAGGGTTGAGATTATATGAAATAAATAAAAAGCTAATAAATAAATAAATGCAATATGCTGAGGTGACATAAGCATGACGTTTGACTCGCTTCGTCTCTGCGCGCACGCCATTTTTTTTTTCAGATTTAGTTATTAAGTTTTGTTATTGGCTGGGATCATATTCTATCGTTCTCCGCAATTGACAGTCTTCGTTTTCTCTTAAGAAAACAAAACTCCCGAACATTTTCTGTGTGTTTTTTACAGTTCTTGTTTCAGATATTTACTTTCGTCTGAACGAAAATGTTTGGTTCAGATTAAGTGTACAATTTTAATGTAATGCTTCATTGCAATTTGTATACTACTTTGAGTTTGTGTTTGTCACCGTTGCCGTTATATAGTACCTGATCTTTCATTTCCAAACAAAGCTCGTTTATTATTTTAGCGGACGAGCAAACAAAGAACCGTTTCTTTATCTTTCTAGAACTTAATCTTATACGCACGCCTCAACGCACTCCCGTGCGTCTACTTTTCCGCTGATCATTCGAGCAGCCAATCACCGCTGATCTCTCATGGAGCAATTTGATTGGCTGCCGAGCGATAAAGTGCTGAAGACATGCCATGACCTTCGTTTCTTAACTTTTCGGAGACTATACACAGTCAAGATTAAGGGGTGTAATGCTTACACACCTTGTACCATATATGTATAGGGTTCCGCGTTTTCGGTTTCTATTTATTCAAAATTCGGCGTACTTTTTGGGTGTTAAATTTATAATTCAATATTCGGTTTTTTGTCGGCGTATATTTATGCCCACAAAAGTTTATCGGCTTTTTTCGGTGAATATACAAAATAAACACCAACGGACACCGCATCAGATGATCCTTATAGCTCTGATATTTGTGATCACTCATAGAATAACGGCACAGATACATTGAAAAAGAAATGGAAACTTTATTTGGCAAATGTGTGCAACCGTAAAAGAAACAAGAGGAAAAAAAAAGAAGTACAAACAAGTCAGATATGAAGCCTATGCCCAAAAAACATGGAACTTCGCGTTCTGTACATCAGGATTAGGCGATCTTGTATATAGTACACACACATGTACTTTCCCAGGTTCTCCTCGTTGATCCGTAGCTCTTTCTTTCCTGTTAATATGACCCTAAGCTTCGAGAATGCCCTCTCAACGCTAACACTGGACACTGGCAGGCTGAGGAGATGAAGCGCTGCCTGAGCCAAAATCGGCCAATCAACCAATTGTGACCGCCAAAAGAGACTCGAGTGCGACGTTTTGAAGCACAACACAACATACAGAGCCTGTATCAAGTCAATCTTCCTTACAACGAGTTCGAAAACACGCTCGTAGATGGCGAAGTCATGGGGCATTTCGGACCTCATGTTCCGATCGATGATGCGCACATCAAACCAAAACGTCGTGATGGCGTCCTGTGTATTCCATACATTCGGACACGTTTCGATAGACACTGTCATTCCACTTTTTCGCTACGGCTCTTTGGTACGACTGGGAAGGTCAAAGTGACCTTTTCCGGTCGAAACTGAATTTTAGAAAATGGATTCAACGTACTTTTATCGGTCTCTTATTGGATTGAATCGAAAATGCCGAACCTAAAAACTGACCTATTTCGGTTAAGTCCGAATTTCCTGAATTGGTTTCGGCGTACTTTTATCGGTTTTTATCGGTTTAAACTGAAAACTCCGAACCATGGTAATGTCACCCAAACAAAAAGCTACGATTCGGCGTTCAGTTTACTGACGTCAAACCGACGATACCGACTTTCACGAACGTGGCTTAATATTCGAGTGATACAACTTATTAAAATAGCTTATGCATACGCATTAAAGACTACAGGAAAACACTCGAGGCTTTGTTGACCCTGCTGCAAAGCCACAGTTTTTTTTTTGTAGTCTTTGATCCGTACATTAGTTATTTAGTGAGTTGCATCACACATCTATCAAGCCGCTCGTAAAAGTTGGCGTCATTTCGACGTCAGTAAACTGAACGTCGAAACGCAGTTGTGGGGTGTTATACACGGGACGAGGGTGTAAGCACTACACCCTTATTTCTGAGAGTGCGTTAACCCTCCGCTGCTGACATAAGAAAGGTAAACAAACAAAAAAGAAACACGTCTTCAGTTCAACCAGAGGCCGGTGTCAGACATCTTCTGCGATTCATACAAACCTTAAAAGGCACCTGAAAAATAATAAAAAGCAGTTTAGTTGAGACACGCGTGCTAAAAATTTAATTTTACGCGAAAAAAAAAATTAGAGCAATATTGACGGCGCGAGACGCGGTTTAGTCGGTAGTCACCTCCTTTCCACT
Organism: Ixodes ricinus; assembly: GCA_037355805.1. Lineage (NCBI taxonomy): Eukaryota > Metazoa > Arthropoda > Arachnida > Ixodida > Ixodidae > Ixodes > Ixodes ricinus. The sequence continues at coordinate 127,736 of JAZHYW010055861.1, read as the reverse complement.
TGTTTCCTCGCTCAGCATTTCGGGCGCGTGGAGGAGAGGTGAATCGGCTTCGTTTCCCGTTGAGGTGGAAAGGAGGAATGACCATCTCGTTGAGGTCGAAAGAGCGAATGACCATTCCGTGACGTCATGAACTTTGCGCGCAGAATTTCAAATAAATCGCGCGCCGTCAATATTGCTCTAAAAAATGTTTTTCGCATAAAATTAATTTTTTTGACACAAGTGTCGCAACCAGACGTTAATTTTTTATTATTATTTTCATGGATTTTAAAAAAAATGCGACAGAGAAAAGTATTTAACGAAATGCAGAAGAAAAAAAAAACAAGAAGAAAATCGTGCAGACAATTCTATTCTCGTGGAAAGAATAGCACACGAACACACACAAGTATTTGCCAGCACGGAGCTCACGGCGTTATACCTAAAGGGCATATGGTACGCCACCTGGAGTGAGTCTCTAGCTACTGGTGTGTGTTGGCGTCCTATTCCGGGCCCATGCATCGAAAGCATAATCCAGAAGGGGCAACAAATGACGTCATTAAAGCCTGTTTTATGTCGTTAAACGTCGCGTCCCTGGTGGTAAATAAAAAAAATCGCGGCAAAAAACAAAAACAAAGAAAACACGAGCAAACGCGAGGGCCGTTGTCGGCACGCCTTTCCCCAACTCGTGGCACGCCGAGGCTTCCCTGGACTGTCAATCATGAAAAGCGACCTGCGGCAGAAGCTGCGTTAAATTTACGCTCCTGATGTAAGATGTGATCACCCTATACAAAAATTAGGGTTAATCGATTAATCGATTAAGGCTTTAATCGCGATCAAATTTCTTAACCGGTTAATCGGTTTTTTAATCGGTACTCAAAAAGAAGTCAACTGGAAGCACGCATGGCTCTATCCTGGACGACCTGCCCGAACTATGCAGAAAGTAAAAAGACAAGTGCTAGTTGAACAGGAACAGGAGAAAATTCGTTAACCGAGACACACATCTTTTTCTTAGACGAGTTTTGTTTGGGCGTACTAGAAAAAAAAAGTCTGATTACCTAATCGTTAGGATCCAGCCACCCTACGGACGTCGTATTACCCCTCTATTTCGGGAAATCCACAAATCAACAAACGCTATTGCTGGTATGTTTTTAATCTTTTTATTCTGAGATTTGTAAAGTTATTTCAGCTTCTTCGAGCCCACAACCCCACCATGTGTTGTCACCGTATATGCGCAGAAATTGCTTATTGAAGACAGTGATATAAAATTAACTTACGAACGAGAAAAAAGAAATATTGCCCGGAAATAAGTAGCGCCGTATACATTTCACAACATGCTAACAACAGCAAAAAAAAAAATTGTTTTGTTTGCAAGGTCTGTGTACATGTAACAAAAAACGATACCATTTCTTAAACCATGTAGTCAGAAATGCCACAAAGGTGCAGAGATTCACAAACACTGAAGTTAATGAAAATACTGTAAGTGCGCAGGCGAGCTGGTGGTAGCTAATCATGTCGTTTAACGCCTAAAACACTAATGCAAAAAACAAAAAAAAAATCTTTTGTTGAAGGATTAGAGACAGTTGGGAACGTTTCAGAGATGCGACGTTCCCTTCTGTGTATGTTCCTTCGACTAAAATATTTTTTCTTTTTCTGCACCACAATCTCAGGTGTTAAACGACGTGATCGACTGAAGCTAAAGAACGCGAATTTAGCTGTGCACCAATAATTTTAAATTTCTGTAATTTTCGGGTATCGTAGCGGGTTGCGGAGAGCGTTGCGGGACGGCGAAAACGATTTACGAAAACTTCCTACTCGAGAGTTTTAGTGGACCGTTCGCTAAAAAAATTACGGGTCCGGAGTGCGTGACCGCAGAACGCAATATAGAAGGGGTAGCGTATTGCGTACGCACGCAACGCTGGGGATTTTGCGTTGCGGGCTAGCGGTCTTTGCGGGAAGCTCTCGAGAGATCTCGGGCCCAGCGAGAGCACCTGTTTCAAGTTGGCGGTTACCTCGACTGGCGCGGCAAGGAGACTGTTCGCGAAGTTCAGTGTTACGTGAAACTGCGTGGTGTTCAGCTCGGCAATTCTTTGCGGGACCTACCGCGGTCGAGTCAGATCGCCGTGCAGCTGAAGGAGTGCATAGTGAAAATGTTCAAGGCTCGCAATGTGCGTGAACGCTGCGATCCGTTCAACGCGAAGCCTCGTCGCGCAGTTCATCGCCGACGGACGAACGAATCTCTAAAAAAATCGCCGAAGCTGTCGCTGTGCACTGAACATAAATAGGTCATGTTTTATTTTTATTTTTTTCCGCGATAGCATTGATAAAAGGTGCCCTTTCCACGGGATTATTCACAGAGACTTTGTGATCGAATTTGTCTACGCACCCGTGATCGTGGCCTCCGTACCCTCGTAGAAAAAGTGAGCTTGACCAGGCAGCTGCGGCTTGGTTCTATTCAAAATAAAATTATTGGAAATATTTTTCTCGTTTTGAATAATTCTTTCGAGCGGCATGGTGGCGGTATAAGCACGCGGAATTTTACGGCTCTGGCGAATTTAACCAAGATCATACGAGGTGTTCACTCGGAAACTTAACGCACAACTGAAATTGGTCCGAACAGGTCGTTTTTAGCGTACGCTATACTATTGCGTATTTCGTAAGCAAAGAGCCAGCAGCACTGTACTAAAACTGCCTGTTATCTAAGCTTTACGTTATCTAGAGCGTTAAAATATTGAATATGGAAAGGTGAGCTCGGTGAGATTTACCACTCCCCCCCCCCCAAAAAAAAAAAAAAACAAGCAGGGAAACAAAATCCTTTTTTTTTCCACGAACCTCGTCGCGGTCGTCGACATATCGACAAGTCAGAAACGGTCCAGCTGCCGCCCTTCAAAAACAACAACAACAACAAAAACAACCTGCCTGCTCCGTTATCACACGTACCGATCGGCAAGCGCACGTTATACAGTAACGTTTCTCATGTCCCCAAACGAAAGCAGAAGTTAGCAGCCCCCTGTCAAACTAGTCAGCGTGCAGCCTTCCCCCCTCGCTCGCGTCCAAACCATTGTGGCCAGACATGCAGAACGGAGCGCGCAAGTGATGCCGCATACCGTACCCACGAGAGGAAAGCCGTGCTGCCCTCTTCTTACAGACACCGCGGCGCAAGGTACACAAACGCAAACCCGGTTGAATAGGGTATCGGCCCGGCACCGCCTTTATCGTTTACATCTCGCCTCCTGTACACCCCCTTTCCTCCCAGAGGATATCCCCTAGAGAGGGCGAGAAGGCCGGAGAGGAGGTCCGCATCGCTTCTCTAACCATCTCCACGAGGAACAGTTTTCTTGCTGTCCGTTCTGGTCGGGCTAGGTATGGTATGGGGCCATCGGAGAGCGCGCGTGTGTGTGCCGCATGCGGCCGAATACCTCGCTCGTCGCTGTATATACCTGCCGATGGCGGGAAGGGTGTGGGAAAGGCCCCTCGGAACGAAGAAGGGAGAAGGGTACCTTGCGGAGGAGCCCAGGTAAGAAAAATATGAGACTAGATAGCTTTAGTTGCAGGTCCAGGCCACACCTACTACTTTGTCAAGCGCGGAGCGAGGAGGAAAGAACGTTCTTGTTCTGCTTCTTTGCTTGGCCCTGTATTGTTTCTGGTTTTAACTCGGTGCCCCCTCCGCAAGCCCCGAACGAGGCGACGCCTCTACTTACCCTGTGGAAGGGAGGCCCTCTCGTTGTTGCGCTTGTTTTTCCCCTTTTGTGTTGGCGATGTGTTGTTGTGTTAGTACCCCCGCCGCCGCCGTCGTTGTTGTTGTTCTTGCTGTTCTTCGTGTTGTGTGTGTTGTTCTTATTAAGACCGCCAGCGTCTGTCTGCCCTGACGCTGCCCATGCGTGGGAAAGGGCAGAAGAGAAAGAGACGCGTATCGTTATGGTAGCCGCGTTATCGGTATGCGTAACTACTCCAATCGTTACAGGGTTGGTGGATGGAGCGGCGGCGGAGGAGGAGGTGGGAGGGGGCCAGTGGCTTATGGCGGTGCCACCTGCAAGCCAAGTCCTGCGCCTTTCTCTCCCCAACGTCATCACCGGTGGATCAACGCAGCGCCGCCTATTTTTGCGTCAGCGTCGCCGCCAACGCGTCTCGCGGCGTCACAAAACAAGCGGGACGCTAAGCACGCGGCGACGCCAAGACGAACGCGTCTGCCGCTTTGGGGCGACTAGCGTCGAACTTCGCCGCGTTTGCCGCAAGGGGCGGGTCGAAGGGCCACCAATGATGACGTCATCCGCGCGGGCCTTGTCTTCAAGGTGGCATTGGTTATCGCGAGGGCCCCACGGGCCTTCGGCGCAGTCGGCTCCTGCAACGACACGCTTGAAGTGGTCGGCCGCTATGGTGAGAGCGGCAATTTCGATGTACGGCTGGCTACCTTCTTGCTGCCCCGAGGAATATGGACACGGAGGTTCGAGTCTCGAAACACGCGTGAAGGATCTTGCTTCGGTAACCTTTATTTACAGGAACAAGAGGACGGGACTTGGGGGAAAAGGGGGGGGGGTGATCTATACGAGAGGCCAAGTGGACATTCTTCTTGTCTAGGAAGAGATACAGCCTACGGGAAAAAAATCATGAAAAAGGGGGCGCCCCATTACATCGTTAGGCTTTTGGATATTTCACTCTCGCCACTTATGCATCGTAGAGGAAAGGGGAGTAAGCAGAAAAAACAAAACAAAGGGAAGACGAAAATGTGAGGCTATGGAGTAAAATGCTATTCTCCTTCGTTGCCGGAGGGGCTGTAGAGCCTCGGTGCACGAGTGCGCTTGCTCTATCGGCAGGTGTTTTATGCCCTTAGATCTTCCGCTCCCTGAAAGAACTAAAAAATAAAAATAAAAAAACAGCGGATTTAAACTGCGCTTTTGCCTTGCGGAACGAATGGCTGATGGGCAGGTTTAAAACCCTTGGCCTGATTTAGATCGCGCCGCTTGAAAATGTGGCGATAAAATACCGAGGGTTCTCAGGTGTTTCCATACGCAAGCCGGGGTCAAACGGCGAGACACGATTGGGCAAGGAACGGCGTTCAGCTCGAAACGGTTTTATCTCATAGCCTTCTCGTCGACGCAAAGATTTCTTTCATAAAAAAAAAGTCGATTCTTGTCGTTGCAAGTATGACGCATTGACGGTCTCCTATGCAGTGAAAGCAGTAAAGTCGATATTACTGTAGGATTTTCACAAGTGCGAGGCCATAAAAAAGAAAACTACCTCTGATAATTTTTATGTTAGTTTGCTCTAATTTCAACTTGTGGCTATGACGTTCAACAGGATGTGCTTCAGCCGTGGCATACATTATTTCGGCCGCGAATCTCAGGTTCGTTCCACTCTCTAGAACCTTCACTCGAAACAGCTCGTATGTATGAATTAATGACAGAGTCGTTAGAACGCTACGGTTACGACCTACCTTTTTTATGTCCACGCGGTTTTCACGAGACGCGTTATGAAAGCGATATTTAAAGAATATCGCTCACTGACGGTGGAAATTGATCGCTCGCTACGGTGGAAATGGATGTACTAACACCATAGGAAATCATGTTCTGAGCTAAGATTTAGTTTATTTTTTAACTTAATTGTTCTAATTTTACTTTTAGTAGTAGTTACCTGCTTTGAAAATTTTCCTAAACAAATCAAGAAGAAAAAAGTCAAAGAAAGACAATATTGCGCCTACTATTCTTCTCGTAAGAAGGAACCTGATCGTGGTGAAATAAATTCACTCTGCCACCCAGTTAACGGGGATTCCAGCACTCCATGTCTGGCTGTGACTTTCTGAACTCCCGTGTCTCGGTTTTGTCCGAATAGGAGGCACGATTGATGTTTGCAATCTTGTTTCCTCTCTCGCGATACCAAGCTCACGGTGACGAAACTTGGCATTTTGCAGAATGCGAGGTTTGTCTCGTGGCAAACATAAAAAAATGTCCGCACCTCCTTGAACCCCCTCTAACCATGTTACATAAAAATAAAAGACGTTTACAATTCCCTGTAATGCCGAAATAGAGCGCAGCTCTTGAGGAGGAGGAGGGGAGGGCACGGTAAGGAGGATATGCCCCTCCTCCTCCTCCGTACCACTCCTCCTTCTGTTCAATCGTCCCCCTCTTCCATCCTACCTCTCATTCTCGCTCTCTTCCTCCTCCTTCCTCCCTCTCCCTCCCTCCTCCGTCGTGACGTCGCTCGTGACCCCGTGAAGTCACTCGTGACGTCACGTGTGACGTCATTATGGGAAACGTCCCATAATGCAACGCGCGCTTACGCCGACGGCGACGCCGCTCAGACCGGAAACAAGCGCCTAAAAACTGCGCACTAAAAAAAAAAAACACAAAAAAGAGAACGTTATGTTTTAAAAATGGTCAAGCATCGTTATGATGCCAAAGAGCTCCAATGAACGAGGTATAATTCGTTATTCAATCAATAAATTCAACAGTTTTTTCACCACCCTCCCATCAAACGTCTCTTCAAACCGCACTCGCCGTGTAGAACATACACTGGCACGTCGCACTAAATGTCAAACAACAAAAAAAAATTCCATCACCAACCAGCCTGCTTTCCTTTCAAGTGGGCCGCCCAACAGGGCTGCCTCCTTTCTCGCCCCGTCGTCTGCTTCCTGGTCGCTGCCTTCGTCTGTCCGTCTCTCTATTTAGCTGACTGGTTGCCTCGCTTGGCTTGGCTTGGCTCCTTCCCACCCGTCCGACCTCCCTGGCCCGTTCCAGCACCCCGAAATTAGTCGCTTAGTAACCCTCCATTTTCTGTCGTCGTCTGCTTTTACGAGGTTACGCGCTTCGCACTTCTACGGCTGTTCGCTTCTCTTTTTTGTTCGAAGACTATCGTTTTTGTCTTTGCTTTTTGTTGTTGTTGCTATTCCGTTGCCGGTGTCAGTGAGTCCATTTGTTTATGTTTTCTTCCTGTTTCCGGAGGGCTGCCATTTCTTTCGCTTCTTTTCTGCATACGGTTGTCCCTCTATGGGTCGCGTGTACAGCTACCTCTTGAATCGACGTCTTGCTGGACGAACTTTCCCTAGTTCTTTCTTCGTGAATGGGTCTATTCATCGGACCACGCGTACTCGGCGCTTCCGAGGTTTTCCGGGAACGTAGGAGTACTATAGAACTATAGAGATTCGAACGCGAGTCACCGCGAGATCTGCGCTTCGAATGCCGCATGGCAATGAGTTCAATGAGAAAACTTGGCGCACCGCATTCGAACCCCGCGGATTGTGGTGACTCCTCGTGTTTGCAGACTGTCTTTTGTTTGATGTATATGAGCAATGTGACCCCCGGCTTAAGACAGACAAACAAGCGCATACACGCAGCCTGAAAGCGCAAAGTCAGGGCGCACCCTCGAGGCCTTGATTGACGGAAACATGGCGAACGCCATGACGTATGCGTTGCCCCAAATTCGGCACTGAACTTGATTGGCCCCTCGGTTTCGTATACCCTCGGCTCGCGATCAGGCTCGAGGTGAAACGAAGTATGAAATTTGTAACCGAAGCTCGCGACAGTGATTTCTGATGACTTGCAGCACCAAATTGTTTCAGGAAATCACTCAATGTTGCGCGCGGATAGTGCGTTGCATTATTATAGGGATCGCTCCCGTCGTGCAGCTGCAGTACATTGGCTGGTAGACGTCTACAAGCAGCGTTAGGTGTGCACGCCTTATTATACTATACTGCATTTGAATTACAGACCCCCATTCTTCGTGTCGGCTCTATACGAGTATACTGTTCATTAAAGTCCCCTCTGGTCGAGGCCAGCTGCGCGGAACCTTTAGCGCATGCACTGCGGTTCTGAAGCAGCTTCGCATCGTCTGAAATCTTCACCTGCGCTCGACTTGGTCTGGATCAGCTTGACCGGGATTGTGTCTTGCCTACCGAGCTGCGTTTGCCTGAGCTCGAATTGGCTTAATGGGCAGTGTCCCTCCAGCCTAGTACGTCCGGAATACGCATATCATATTGGCGCAGCGATTTGTTCTCTGGACGTTCTTTGTGTTTATCTTGGCAGTGGGCGCAAATTGGCTCAACTGAATATGGTCCCGTCTCTCCGCAGTCTCTTATGAATACGCATCTGTTAGCCTCTGCTTTGCTATCCGTGTGCGTTCACCTGCACACGACCAGACCCGGACGAGCTCGAATGACTTTGCGGCTTGTCTATTCGCAGCTTTCAATTCCTACCTCTTAACCGTTGTTTTCGCTCTCTTCATGCTATACCGCGAGCTTAGCTTGACCCACGATTATTGGCTCGAGTTGTTTTGTTCTCTCCATCTGCGAATCACACGCAGAAAAAGAGTCCAGGATCACGGCGGATTCACTTTTTTTCGTGATTGCTTTATTACCCAATCATGGCTTAAACGCACAAGAACGACGAGCTCCGCGTGACGATGCAGTTTTGGAGCTGCTTCAATGAGTCAGTCAGATGATATTGTATCCGTTGGCTAGCACTCGTACTTTTTATTTTATTTTTATTTTTTATTTACTGTACATATGAACCTTACGGTCAACAAAGGAGAGAAAATAAGTTGTACAAGTGACAAAATTCATTCACACTCAAGTGAACACTTATGCACATGCAGGGATGCGGTCACACCCTGCACATCTGAATATGTATTCCGCACACATACATTATTCAGTTAAAAAATTCGCGCAATGATAATTCAAATGACTTGAGATTACAGCGGCGACTTCGTTTGCAGAGCGTTCCACTCTACTGATCCTACAAAGAAGAATACTTAAATACATCACTTTGTATTGATACGGAGCAATCGCCCTGATGTTGCTAGTCCTTTGGGAACGAGACGTTGAAGGCCATAAGTAAAGCTGTGGATCTAGCTTTGTCATTCCAGTCGTTATGGAAAGAGTTCTTTTAACCTTGATATTTTCCTTCGCTTTGCCAGTGAGACAAGGTGCGCCTCTTGTCTCATTGAAGAAACACAGATTCTGTACGTTTATATCTGGAGAAGATAAATCGAAAGAGCCAGATTTTGTATTCTTTCTATTTGTGATTCGTGGCATTTTCACAACGGGTCCCACACAGTGCTTGCATATTCTAACAATGGGCGAACATAACACGTGTAAACAAGTTGTCGAACATCACTATTGGCGTGTCTAAGTTGTCTTCTGAGGAATAATAACTTTTGTAGGCTTTTGAACAAACGTAATCTATATGACTGTTCCATCGCATGGTAGAACTAAAATAACACCTAAATATTTGAAATTCGTCCACCTTTCGCAGTTGCACGCCACCTATTTTATAGGAATACTCATAAAATGTTTCGGTTTATTTGTAATGCTGCAGAATACTGTTTTATCAAAGTTAATTACCTCCACACCTTCACTACCACAAGTAAAGTTTTTTCTAGAGAGGCATTTAGCAAGTCTTGGTCCTCGACTGTACGCACTTTTGAAAACAACATGCCAGTCATCCGCGAATGCTCTACCTGGACAGCTGGCGGCATATCATCTGCGATATCATTTATATACAGTAAAAACAAAAGTGGACCTAATACCGACCCTTGTGGCACACCTGAATACACTGCAAGGCAGGTAGAGCATGCGTCATTGCAGTAGACGTACTGTGTTCTGTTAGTTAGATAAGACCGGACCCACAACACAATATTGCTGTTTAGACCAGAAGGTGAAGCTTTTCAATTAATTTGTTATGAGGCACGTGGCCGAATGCTTTTGAAAAATCCATAAACACGACATCAACCTGACTTCGCGCATTTATAACAACATAGCGTGAAATGGAGCTCTATAATAACATAGCGTGAAATGGAGCCTGCGTTTTGCTATCAAATCATCGCCCGTGGATCGGGTTGGCCCGGCGCGTGGGCTCGATCACTATGAAAACTCTGGAGCTTCTACTTTCCCACAAAGCACTTGGGAGAGACAATCACAAAGCCAATCAGAGCTCGGCGTCGTTCTGACGTCACCGCTACTCCTCCGCAAGAAGCAGAAGACTTGTCCTCCGCATATATTTATAGACCGAGAAGAACAGCCTTTGAATTCATATATTTTAGCCGCTGTTTCGCACTCTCGACGCTCGTGACTTGGCCCGGATTGACTCGACTAATATTTTGTCTCGTCTGCCCGTTAGCGGCTGTTTATATAGTTACTGGTACGCTCACCAGCGCTCGACTTGACCCGGATTGGCTCGATCGCTGTGTAGCGTCTTCTCTCCGGCTAACACATTCTGAATCCGCATCTCCCAGCGCCTGCTGTTTCGCTCTCCGCGGTCGGGAACGTGGGTGAGCTTGCTCCTCCGACGACCTTCGCCGATGATTGAAGGAAGCGGCGAATTTTGATGATGGCGCCGCTTGGGCGAAATATACGGAGCGGAGCGCGTGAATGGATGGCGATATGCAAATGAGGCCGAGCAGGGGAGCGGACCCGCGCGTTGGCGAGCCGCGCGTCCTCCCGGAGTGACAGGCCATCCTTTGCGTCGGAGAAAATTGTCCGAGATCACGTTCGACGCGAACGCGTTCCTGGTATACACTTGCACCGACCTGATCGATGCACGCGGACAACTCGCATAAAGTGACGGGCGTTCACGTAAGTCGTAGACTGTGTGGTCACTGACAATTTAAGAAATTCATCGTGTGGTTTCGTATGTTCACGCTCCTAGCGTCGCCCTGCTGTGTTCTCGTCCGGGAATGCTGAAATCACATTGGCTGCAGAGTTATAATAAAATGCTCCAGACTCGCCGCGCCCCGAGTGTCTTATAGCTACCTGTCACTCGGGAAGGTCTCCGGAACGCGTGTTTAGTGGGTAGACAGACCTCAAAGCATCGAGCATTCTTGTCTAGCCAGTATTTTTTTTTCAATCAGCCAATAAGAGCTCGGCGTCGTTCTGACGTCACGGCAGCTCCTGCGCAAGTAGCAGACGATTTGCTTTCCCCTTAGGTGGCGCTGCGTATAGATTTACTAGTGATGACTGGCGAGGCGCAGTTCGTTGTCTTCTATCTTAAAGAAGTGTCATGGCGTTTTGCCCGCCGCAATTGTGGCGTTGGCGCAGCAGAGGCCCTTTCTGCTACAGGTCGATCTGCTGAACCAGACAGCAAGGCAGACGCCAGACGGGACGCCACGACGACATGAATCCCTTGCGTCCGCTCGACTTTTCGCCAGCATCTCACCAACCAACCGACAAGGGTCGCCACACGCGGCAGCATGACGCACTGGCTCCTCTGACGTCATAATTTGTCACTTCGGGACAGGCACGTAGCCAGGATTTTGTTTCGGAGGGGGGGGGGCACCCATGACAAAATGCTGTATGAGGGGGAGGGGGGAGAGGAGGCCCCAGCAAAATGGTAGATTTTGGGGGGGGGGGGTAGGGGGGGGGCCTGGCCCCATGCACCCCCCCCCTCATACAGCATTTTGTCATGGGTGCCCCCCCCCCCTGGCTACGTGCCTGCTTCGTTACCACTTTTGATTCAAGGGCGGGATAGGACGGTGAACGCGCCCGTCCAATACGCGTTCCAGGCCGCTGAATCTATTCGTATGTGTATCCCGCTCGAAACCGATGGTTTCATTCACTGCGCAGGTGCGATGATGGAAGATTGACAATGATTCCAGCGCCTCCTTACCCCCTCCCCCCTCCCCTTTCCCCTCATCCAACACAGGCACCTATGAAGCGCCACGTCAGTCAATCGGACCTTATCCCACTCTTCATCTCGCTGAGTGGAAGTTAGAAATAGAAGTTCTCAAATATGACCCACAGCTCAATTTTTCAAGCAGTCCTCATAACAAACAGCGCGCTTTTTTCCCTTCCTGCTTCTTCTTCTTATCGTTGTTTTTATGGTGTTTGCCGCTCACTCTACGTATAGAGGATGAGATGAAGGAAACCACGTGATGAAGAGGGGACCGGACAGATACGCGCCCGGGGAAAAAAAAAGAAAGTCAACCTAAACCCCCCCCCCCCTTTTTTTTTTTCAAAAGAAAACTAAATAAAGTACAATTTAAAAAGGTAAATTTATCCTCTGAGAAAAGTTGTTCAACAAGTTCCGGCTTTTGGAAAGGTTGCGCGTCGCGTCCCTCAGATAGGCAATACATATAGAAAGTAATATCTCGCCATATATACGTATTTCTATCTATATATTTATACACGTAATGTAGTAATGAGCAGAAATGTCGCTGAGAAGAACCGCTCGAAAGAAGTGTATACGGGACCAAAATGTACACCCAGCAAAAAGAAAAAAATAAGTAGGAGTTTTTTTTTTCGACGATAAAGTAAAATATAGTATCTAATTTTGTTTTTTTCATTAATATTATTATCTGGCGGGAAGTTTTCTTATCGAACAGGGGGCCCTGTCGTGTTCTCATGTCAATCGTCGCAGGAAACCGCGATGGGTACGTACGCGCACGCCTCTAAGCGTTGCAAACGCTCGCACGCTTTTTTGTGTGTGTTTGTGTGTGTGTGTGTGAGATAGATTTTGTAAAGTTGTGTCTGCCGTTTTCATTGATTACTTTCGTTTTCAGGATGAGATTACGCGGCAATAAAATGCCGTTCCATGCCCTGAAAGAGAAAGAAAAAGAGACGTGAGAAAAAACAACAGCAACGATTATAACGAAAAGGATAAAGAAAAATGTCGAAATGCAAGCAGTTTTTAGCTTTCCCGGAAAATCGTCAATTACACGTTTCTTGTGCCGGCTAGCTTAATTGCTACACCAGTCTCACTTCGGATTCTCCCGACCGTGGCCAGTAAAGATTGTGTACACTGATCGAAGCAACTTGTTGTTAGATCGTGTGTAATAGCGGACATAAAACCTGGAGTAGTAACATTCTTTTTCTTTTTTTTTTTGTGGTATGCAGTACGCGCACGTTGAGAAATAGACCGTCGTGTTTTATAGTGGCCTTGCGGCCAATCTCGCGGCAAATAAACCGACGCGGTCTAGGGCGAAAGCCACACAATAAACAAAGCTTTGCTTCTTGCTTTTTTTTTTTTACCAAAAAACTGGTTTGTCTGGGAAAACAAAAAGTGGTGGTTGTAATTTGTTGATTTATCAGATTTTTGTCTTCGGTTCTGCCTTAGTTTTTATGTGCTCACTTCTGCCAACGTAGAATCCTTATGTAATAACAAATGACTAATAAGATAAAAAAAGCAATCAGACAGAAAAGTAAGCATCGTACCATTTAAACGTGTTTTTAGCTCTCTATCAATCTGGCAACACTTAACGTTATTTATCGTGTGTCTACGTACAAGTTCATCTGCTCTTTGCTCACCGCGTGCGTTTGTTTACCCTCCATATGCGTCCGCGTGCCTTTGCCCCGCCCCCTTGATCTCAGCCAATGGCAGCGCGCCCTTGGCTGCCTCGTCATCGCGCGTCCTTTGCGCGTTCCCTTTGTTGCCTGTCGATTGGCGTGCTTTTCCCCCTTGCGTTCCGATGCGCGAAAGACGCTTTTTGGAACACTTGCTCTCCGTACAGTCACCGAGAGCGCGAGAAACAAAATGACAGACGCTGTTCAGTTCGGGACAATTTCGGCATTGCTTAACGGTTTACGATGAATTGTGCTCGGATGTAATGCGTTTATTTTTGCGTCCAGACCAATGGACCTTTTCCCAGTAAGCTTCCGCGCATGCGCACGCCTCTCCCTCGGCCTCGCTCCCCGCTGTTTCCATTTTCGTAGGTCACCATCCCCGCACGATCGAACATTGTCAGCGCCTAATCTTTCCGCGCAATTCGTCTTTTTTGACGATTCTTTTTTCTGGGTGTTGGTAGCGTCGGGCATGAAAAGCAATCAAAACTGATACAGCGACGCGATGTCAGTGTGTGCTTGACGAGCAGAGTCTTGTTGGGTTGCCCTTCTTCTGTAGTTCGCGGACAAACCGCCACGCGGCGCTCCTTACTCAAAGAAAGGTAGAGTAAATGCATATGCTCCGCTTGCGGAGCAGAGTACCACAATGGCGCTCTCAGGGCTGCCATGTTGAATCCAAGGCCGCACTGCGGGAAGGGACCGTCGCTTCTGCAAGTGCCCCGGATGCGCGGATGGCGTGGCTGTGAGGCGGCGTGCGAAGCAGAGAACATATAGTGCGGCGACACGCCGTGCATGCGCCGTCGTCCCGTCATTTATCTCCTGTTTCTCTGTATGTTTTCGGTAGAATGTAGTAGCCGACGAAAACGTTATCGTTTCGGAAGCTATAGCTACGCGTTGTTGTCTGGTCCGAAGTGCCCGGATGTGTCACTCGTGTATCACTCCGCGAGCGCCGCAGACGCGAGCTACGCTATCGTCCTGCGTGTCGTCTTCTTCCCAGACTTTGACAGCATGCATTAAAACATTGCGCGCGTTATAAAACAACGCGATTATAATCTATTCAGTGACTAAACACAACGTTGAATGGTCAAGGAACCTCCCAGTTCGTTCTATTTTAGTGTAAGATGTATATTTCGCAAACGCAAAGCGAGAAACATGCACGATCCGGCCGAAACACAGCGCCTGCAGGGTCGCTTTCCCGCCCGAAAATCGGATCCAGCTCGGTGCACGTGACCGCTTCTCCGCCAATAAGGAGTTGGCGGCGAAAGGAAAAGGAACCTGGTACCCTGGCTCTGCAAGCAGAGCCTATATAGTTACCCCAGAAAAACGTAGAAAAAGGTCCGTTCTATTTTGAAGGAACCGCTGGCCAGGCAAGAGTGTCCTGTCGAGGTTTCGTCTGCCGAGGTGTGCACTGCTCCCGAGTGTTTTCTTTTCCCCTGCCGCTCCCGGGGCCTCCCGCTCCCCCTCGGGAACTCCGCCGTTCTGTGTGCTCGCTTTTTTGATTACGGTGACGGTTGTGTTCCTGCGCGCCCCTCGGGGAATACGCGGAGCGCAAATTCGTCTGCTTCTTTTGCAGGGGTTGTGGTGACGTCAGAACGACGCCGAGCTCTGATTGGCTCTGATTGAAGGATAGTGGGTAGACCTCAAAGCAGCTTGCTCTGAGTTCTACCCACTATCCTTCAATCAGAGCCAATCACAGCGCGTCGTCGTTCTGACGTCACCACAATCCCCTGCAAAGAAGCAGACGAACTTCCGCTCCTTGAGTTTCGGCCAAGGCGCCGCGCTGGCGGGATCCGACTGTGCAGTGGACTGAATACGGCTGTACTCGCGGTCCTGTCGGCCGAAGTCGGTTGCGGCGTCCACGAATGCCAGTGTCCACACCCCGATAAACCATTGTGCTTTCAGGATCACGCGTCTTAACGGTAAAGGCTTAAACAATTGTCGACCCCTGCCCGAGGGCGAGGTCGAGGTTTGCGTTACCAACAAACCGGTGTCAGGGTGACGGGGGAGCAGGCGTAGCCAGGGGGGAGGCCACGGGGCACGCTCCCCCCGAAATTTTCCATTTTGCTGGGACCTCCTCCCCCCTCCCTCATCAGGCACGCATCCAGGGGGTGCCATGGGCCCGCCACCCCCCCGAAATCTTCCATTTTGCTGGGACCTCCTCTCCCCCTCCCTCGTCATGGCCCCCCCCCCCCGAAACAAATCCTGGCTACGTGCCTGCCTCTCATACAGCGCTTTGTCATGGCGCCCCCCCCCCGAAACAAAATCCTGGCTACGTGCCTGGGGGAAGGGGGTCGAAATTTGGGACTGGAACGAGAGCCTTGGGCTGACCCGCGGTCGATCTCTTTGGATCATCATTGTCTTTGTAAATACAGTTCATTATAAAAATAAAAAAAATCTGTTTTTTAACGCGTTAGGCTTTTTGTCGTCGCAATGTGCTGACGGGATCGGAGAAGAAAGAAAAGGATATTGAGTGACGCCCAGCATTTCTTATTTCGTCATTGACTATTCGGTATGCGGTCATCACTCCAAGAAAGGTGAGAGTATGGCGAATAGTTCAAATGAGTAATTCTGTTGCGTGCATGTTTAGACAGCGGCGCAGCAGTCAGTCCATAGTCAGCCCCGACGGACGTCCGGTAACTCCACTGTAGGTGAAAAATTTAACCGGAGCAATACAACTACTAACCTGTTTTTTTTTTTTTTTGGGGGGGGGGGGGGCGTGCATTACGCAGTAGTGATACACGACCGCACGCCGGTATACGACGATCATCCGGATCGAAACGGGCAGGGGTGGGGGTTTGGACGCAGGATTCCCAAGTTCCGCAGCGCGAGCTGTCACCCCGTTTGCTCCGATCCCCAGTACGCCAACACACTCGGCCATCGATCGCCCAATGGTTCATGGTAGTTCCTACAAAATTTAACCGCAAAAACAGGGAGAAAAAAGTGTTGTTCTTATTTATCATTGCGTTTGAAATGCGTACGTTACGATAAAGAAAATACTAATCTTAAATACAGAACTCACCAGATTAAAAAAAAATAGAATTAGTATTACTCCGCAAAGAACGAAAACAATTTTTCTTTTATGAGGTTTTTTTTTAGGCGAAAACGAGCTAGAAGTGTTTAAACAGAACAGCAATAGGCACCGCGTCTGAAAGCTTTGCCGGGAACATATACATCGCAAAGCGTGCTAGGGTGCAGCACGTAAACACGCGTGCCCACACGGATGAATTCCAACCAAACACGTTCCAACGTAAAAAAAAAAAAAAAGAACGAAGGATACACGTTCATACGCGCGTTTGAGAATCAGCCACACGCTTCCAAGGACGCACATCTTGCGTCTAGACTCCGTTCAGTCCGTTCCACCTCAGAATGGGCCATGGCGGACGCTGCCAAGTCGTCCCAGCCAATCCAGCGCTGCCAACAAGATCACGTGACTGCTTGCCCGGCGCGTCAACGCTACTTCCCTCCCAAGGTCACGTGGCACACACACGGCATGAGATCGAGGCTGCGACGGCGGCTCGGAGCGCCGCCTGCGGTCCGTCCACAGTCGAGACGGAGTGTTGCTAAGCCTCGTGAGGAGCAGGGCAAGGGGGGGGGAAGTGAGGGCAAATCTGGCGGCAGAACCATAAATCGGCGGATCGCCCCGTAAATTCTTACGCGGGTCCCCGCGGGACGTTCGCGGAGGGATACACGAAGGGGGAGGGGAGTGAGGGAGCCCGCGGCTTGGTGTGCCTTATCGCATCTTGTACCTGCGCCGCCGCTGCAGCATGCGCCGAGTCTGTCGCCTGCTCGTCTGGAGGTCCCTTGCGCAACACTCGCCTCGGCAAACGAGCGAGCGAGTCGTCGAAGAAAAAAAAACGAAGAAAAAAAAACAACCGGAGGCTTATATGCGTTGTGCGTAACTTTTTGTTATTATTATTATTATTTTTTATTAGGTATCGGCGTTACACCGGGGCTGGTGGAAGAGCCATTTCGGTCTATCTGGGCTTCAGAGTAGAGTTTCCGCGAACGTTCGTCAAAACCAAAAGCCGGAATCACGCACTGCTCGAGCAGCATACAAAAGACGCGGAGTTTGTCCGCGGACATTTATGACGGAGAAATGTCTGCGGACATGCCCCAAGCGTGCTCGAAGCACGTTTTCTTCATACTCGGGCATGCTTCGAGCACGTCTGCAGAGAGGGTTTTGTACGACCATCGTGGGCAGGACAGTCATACAAGGAAGAAATTCACGCCTTAGACAGTGTTTGCACGACTGTCTCTTTTGTATGATGTGCGAGCAGTATGAAGCGAACCTCGACGTTTGACTAGTTCGGCGAAGCTTGAATATTTTAGTCTTGTTCGACGACGGGTGCGACGGCTCCTGTCTCACCATAAGTTGGCAAACGTCGAAGGAGCTGTGGTCCCAATGAACCAATCGGCGCCTCGGACGGACACGCGTGCTACTAACTGTACCGCTACGTCACTGGTGACGCGCGGTGCTGTCGAAACCACGCGCTGGAGAGAGGAAAAAAATGCCGCTTTTCTCCGAAGGAATTAAAAGCAGCGTCACAAAACACACTCTTAAGAAAAATTAAAACAAAGGAGTAGTATTTTGGTTTTGGCGGGGAGTAAATTAAGTAGGGAGTGTTTGCCTCTGAGAATGATCTCCGTAAGGAGTAACAGTGGGTCTTACTCCATTTGGTTTTAGAGTGCCATTGCATTGAAGTCACGTTTTGGAGACTACGCACGTTCCACCGAACTGCACCATGTCGCACTCAATAAGAATCTCAGCTGTAGAGAAACGCTGTTTATCGAAAAGGGGACACTTCAAAAAAAAAAAAAAAAAAAAGGCTTTCCTCTTCTAACGTGTATCACTGGTCCACATGTTGACCCATGGTCCCCGCTGTGCCTGCCGCTTAGCGGTTGATCTACGGCGGCTCATTACGAAAATGTAACTAACCGGATTTACCTGTACACGCCTCATCGCGGCGGCCGAATTAACTAAGGTGGCTCACCTCATTTTCTGAACTGGGTACTCTATAAAGGCATTCGATAAACCGGGGTCGGTAACAACTTCACTCCCTATCTGGGATTAATGCTTGCCACTTTAGTAGAAATACAGTGGTGTAGTAGCAAGGGAGTAACTTTCTTCTTTTCTGTTGGGATCAATGTTGCCACAAAGATTAATACGATTTATAGTACCACTGGGGTAACTTTTCTACCCTTGGGGATCGATCTCGAGACGTTGAGGGATGAAATGCTCAGTAAAGAAGGGAGCAACTTTCCTCCCTCCCGGTTCCACTCTTGACTTTGAGGGGTCGAATTCTTGAAAAGTGCCTTTGCACGCCTGGGTTCAAAAAGACGCACAAACTTCTTGGAAGGGTTATCTTTCCGGAAAAAAGTCGTACTTTGTGTCTTTTTGATAGGCAGGCTTTGCAATGCCACAAATAGACCCCAGGATCACTCCCGCCAGTACAAATAAAGACTACATGTTCAAAGTAAGAAAAATGCTTAATTCAAAAAAAAAAGAACCTCGGGAAATTTTAGTTTAGCTGCGACGACTAACATCGCCGTTTCACCAAAAAGGTACCAACAACGATGTGCTGAAAAAAGGACACTTGATCTGTGTAAATATATTTATTCTGACACCAATACTACAGGTGTGGAAATAGATAGAAGTAAAAACAATAAAAAATAATTTAGCAATGCATACGAAGTCCCACAGCTGCGCCATAAGCCCTCGGCATAAAAAGATTATAGAGCTAAAATGACTAGGATGTTTAGAAATTAAATAAGAATGCTTGACAAAATTAAAGCGACTAGAATACACATTTAAATGCCACTACGCTACTCTTTTGCGTATCCGACTTTGAAAAAAAAATTCCGATGGCATTTTAAGTTTTGGTTATGGAAATAATAATAATAATAAAAAGCAAATATGAAAATATCGCAGTACGCATGCAAACTACGCTGCCGCAGCATAAACACTTGAATTTGTTTTTCTCTCAGAACTAAAATTACTAGCATGTTTAAAATAAAAGAGTAAAAGGGCTCGACGAGAGTCAAGCAACTGTAATAACCCGTTCCCGAGTCGCTGCACTTCTCTATCCTATTAGAAAAATTCTACAAGTCTAACTAAAAACCATATCTGCGAAAATTGAAGGCGTGTTGTTTTAGATGACAAATCTAAAATAAATTGAACGATAAGAACGCTTGGGCGAAGTCAAGCAACACACTTAATTTTCAAAGTCGCTACACTTTTAGCGTGCGCGTGATTTAAGAAAAAAATGGTTCAAAACAAATGAAAATTCAAAAAAGAAAAAATTATAACATCATTAGAGGACCTTAAAAGAATCAGCATGCAATACAACACAAAATTATTACTCGAGTGATGCTTCATCCATTTCATCAAAAGCTTGCGGCAGCCATAGTTGAAGAGGGGACTAGGTATATTTAAGAAGGGAGTAACTCCAGTGGGAGCAACGAAATGTCCGAAGGACTAACTGCTCGAATCTCCACTTCTGAGTAGAAGGCGCTAGGTCGGGGGGAGGGGCGGTGGCAGTTGGTCTTCTTTACGCACCCCCCCCCCCCCCAAGAGTGCACGATTGGGTGTTTGATACAGGGGAAGTTCTTTTCTTTCGCTACAGGTGAGCGCTGTCAAGTGCTTCGCGCCGTCCAGTGGCGTCACAGGAGGGAAGGGGGGGCGGTTCGCACCCTTGTGCTGCGCTAAGGGGTGCTCGCGGTCGCGCTCACGCGCCGCGGAGGGCGGGGGGAGGTGCGCACCGGGCTGCCGCCCCGGGTGCCGCTGACCTCGTGACGCCACTGCCCGTCTCTATGATTGGCTCACAGGAATCGCAGCGTTCGCTTTTTGCTAAGTTACGGTGAGGCAAATTCGTTGGTGTGAGCTGGTGACTATACCGGGATCGAAATGGATGGGATACGAAAATGTCAAGACGTTCCACACACCAAGTGCGTATGTAACTAAATTACGCGCTCGTTTTAGAGCGCAGCTCTTAGGCGCCCGTTTCCGGCTTGAGCTGCGTCGGCGTCGCCGTCGGCGTCGGCGTAACCGCTAGGTCACGTGACCCCCAAGGTCACGTGACCCCCAGGACACGTGACCCCCAGGACACGTGACCCCCAGGACATGTGACCCCCAGATCATGTGACTCTCCAGGTCACGTGACCCCGCAGGTCACGTGACCCCCCATGTCCGAGGTCACGTGACTCCCCTAAGGGGGGAGGAGGAAAAGGAGGGGTGTACCCTCCCCTCAGTACCCTTCCCTCCTCCTCATCAAGAGCTGCGTTCCAATTCGACGTTACAGGGAGTTGTAAACGGCTTTCATTTTTTTTTGTTTTTGTTGTAATATATCTTTTGTTTGTCTTGTGGCTGTGATAGGGACGACCCCGGTTGGAGAGTGAGCATAACTATACTGTCTGTTGCACCACTGATGATCTTGTGTTGCGACGGAATAGAGTGCTTACACTTCCACACTCACTAGCAGCTTTAGAAAGACAAGTTTGTTGCGATTCCTAGGCATCTATTGTAGCTAAACGCTTAATGAGATTGTGGCGCATGAGCCCGTAAGAACTCGGAGAAATGCGCACCATGAAGCAAGAAGTTCTGATCATAAAAGGCCACACTCAAATTAAAGCGTGCACAAGTATCATACGAAAATGTTTTTGATTTTCTTTTTCTTTGTATTGAAAAGTCCCGTATGTGTATAATTATATTTATATCTATTTTTCTAGCCGTATGTGTGTAATTATATTTATATGTATTTTTCTTTCGCCTGCTGTAAGAGGGGGCTCGGACCTTCGTCAAGCTGCAGTTGCAGCTTTTTGTCCATGTCCCCTGTTTCGTCTCCGAAACGAAATAAAGAGATTTATTATTATTATTATTATTATAAGTTGCCTGAGTGGTTCGGAATGAAACAGTCCACATTATACCTATTCAACAAAAGAAAAAAAAAAACTTTAGTTAACTTACTTGCGCAGCGCTCGAACTAATCGCTTGTTTCAAAGCTGCTCTTTTAACAGAAACACTTACTCAGTTTTCTCCCTCTCAGCCCCGTACGCATTTTTCTTGTAGGAAAACGGAATCATGACCGAGGTGTTCAGGATGTTCAAACCCAGACGTTTCAATGAGTCTCAAACGAAGTTTCATTGCGGTGAAGACGTCTAGGAGCCCTCATTCGATTAAGTCGCTAAATATCCTCCCGTGGTCTAAATAAATCCCGAATTTGGCCTGGCACGGAAACCTGCATCTTACACTTTGCCTTCAAACAAAGAAAAAAAAAGAACATATTCAACGCTCGCATTGCTTTTGACCCCAACACTTGTGGTCGGTTTGCCTTGCTGCATACCCGACCCGGAGGAATAACACGGAGCCAACGGTTTCAACAACAAGAAACTACATTTAATGGGACATGGACAGGACGATTAACATTGTTACCGACGGCGGCTGAGTCCAGTCAGCGACTCCCCGTGCGCCGCCTCTGATCTGCCTTATCAAGGCGGCGCATCCGATGTGCGCGGGCTGGCGTGACGTCGCCGCACGCGGGAAAAGTACGGCACCCTTGCCTCGCAGTCGGGCAACTGGGGTGCGGAGCCGCCAGGGTGCCCACACACTGGAACAACTAACTCACGTTCTTCCGTCAGAACAGCATAATTTCGACTCTTCAAGGAGACTCAAATTACAGGCTCTATTGAGCTATAGAAACTGCGCCGCGCGTCAGACGTCAACCAACGAATTTCTCAACAACATGACAAAGTGGCGAGGGCGGCAAAATATCACCTCTTTTTCGGGCCTCCCGACTTTTTGATTGCATGGATGTTGTCTCGGAAGAGACGCTATATAGCTCGCCGAGGAATCAAACACACAAGGAGGGTCCACGTATGACCGTCCCTTCCTGCCCCGCATAATTTCTCATTCTTACTTGGATCCAAGTGTTGGAATGTGAATTTTGTATCCAGTAGAGAGAGAAGAACGTTTTTCTTTTTACTTTTCTTTCTTCTTATGCGGCCTAGGAAACAAGACGCTCGCGCGAGAGCGTGCCCGCGCGCATCGCGTCTCGTTACGAGGAGTCTCGGCAAGGTTGATGGTCTGTCTCACGCTTGATTTATGGTCCTTGTGTAGTCATGGCGCCCCACGAAAACTGCAGCTGCTCCTGCTGCTGCCGCTGCCGCTTCGAACCGTGCTCGGTTCGCATACGAAAAGTGGTGTCGGAGTTAATGGTGAGAAGTGTCAATCCTCTCCACGTGTTTTTGTTTTCTTTTTGCGTGCGAGGACGTGACTCGTGAATGGAGCCAGAGAAACTTGGGTGTATCTCCCTCCGATGATTACTCGATTTCCGCGTGGCAAATAAAATAAAAAAAAGAAAGAAAAATGAATCATCTTTTCTTTTTTTGAAGAGAAATGGGTGGGGGCTCATATGCTGGGGAACTGAACTTGGATAGGTTGCGCATTAAAACACGTTCGTAATGCGTCATGTGCAAGAGTAAGGCCGCGCTGACGGTCATAGCACATCATATGCAAACGGTTTGCAAACACTGTCCCAGGCGTGTTTCTTCTTTGAGAGGAGTTTTCGTTCTAGACTTAGGCTGCTAGGTGGCGCAAGCTACCGCCCGTTACAAAGGCTGTAAACATTAACATCCATCCATGCATCCATCCTTCGGTCTCGTCCCATTGACTACACAAAACACTGTCCTGTGACACGTTCGAATCCATGCCTACGTCCGAGTAAGCGTGCTTCGAACACGAACGCAGCATGGGCGCGACGCAGATAACCGCTGTCGTATCTGCAGAGAACTCCGCCATGTCTGCAGATAATTCTGTGTTTGATGTATGAGCAGTCTGATTGTCGGGGCCCACACTG
This sequence comes from Ixodes ricinus, assembly GCA_037355805.1. Taxonomy (NCBI): domain Eukaryota; kingdom Metazoa; phylum Arthropoda; class Arachnida; order Ixodida; family Ixodidae; genus Ixodes; species Ixodes ricinus. Next base: position 104,648 of record JAZHYW010055861.1, on the reverse strand, counting down.
TTCTATAGATCGTACCGAAGACAGTCTGCAAACGCAGAATCCCCGTAATATATCCGCGGAGGTTCGAATTCTGCGTGCCAATCTTTCCCCCTGGAACTCATTGCCAGAAGGCATTCGAAGCACGGATGCAGTGTGACCCCTGCTTTAGTAAAGCCGCCGTCACATGCACTGCGAATACAATATACGAAAGTCAGTCCTGCAGACATTGTCTGAGGTTCGTTCGTTTCTCGTATGGCGGTCGTGTCAAATTAGTCGGACAGAAATTGTCTGCAGATAGCTTCGAGGATTCGTAATGGAAACGGAGCAAACATGCCGCGAACATACTTGAATCGTGTCCTCTCATAATTCTGTTACAATGCCTGCACCGGGCACCGCGTCTTTTGTATAATGCAAAGTGCAGGCCCTTACCCAGGATTTGTTTTTTGTTTTTTGGTTGGGGGGGGGGGGGAAAGGCGGGGGGCAGTGCCCCCCCCCCCCCCCCTCTAGCTACGGCCCTGATGCAGGGGTCTCCAAACCCCGGCCCGCGCGGCTGGTCGCAGTTCTTGTTGCAGTGGCCCGCGACTCGTTTCTATGTCAGGCCGCTGCTATTGGCGGAAGAGACGGGGATAGATTCTCCAGGGTTTCCCGTGCGCCTGCTCGCTGACGCTGGTCAGTGCGCTAAAAATGATTTATTTGTCTGCAAACGCGAAGTGGTTAGGGCAGGATCATATTACAGGTAACGGAGATGTTGATGCGCGTTAGCAAAATGAGCATGTTGACATTTAAAAGTTGCAGAAACCTCGACTTGCGAAGCTTTGTGGTAGGCGAGCGCGTTTTACGCACCGGCCATGTCACTGTTTGTGCCAGAATATTTTTGAGGGTGATGAAGATATCGTGTTTGCGCCTTGCCTGGCCATCAGTGCTCTAAAAAGTGGGCCGCGCACGGTGACTTTCAAGCTTCGGAAGAGCAGCGTTCACAGTATTGATGTCTTCGTGTCACAGGCTCGCAACTCGCTGCTCACCGTCTCGGTTTTAGTGTATTGCAACACGAGATCAAACTGCTCTATGGTTATTGATAGGAAGTTTGTTACCGCAGGCTACCGTGCGGTGTAGCATTTCAACCGGAGGCTCGCGCTGCGCCTTTGAAGCACAGTTTTCAACGCGTGCCAGGAGTGTTGCCTTGCTCACGGTATAGCCAACGGTAGCCTGCGGTAACACTATGCTAAAACTGCCTATTACCATAATCGGCGTGTTTAGGGGTTTTATTCCTTGCTTTATCAAAAATGCATATTTTAATATACCGTTTTTTTCTTTTTGTACCGTGTTATTTTCAACGTTGTGGCCCCTCTCGCCAAAACTGCCCGTTCATATCTGTCGTCGCGAACGGCTGGCTAACACAGAGGCGCTTAAAATGCTTCGGGCATTTCTTTATTTATTTTGTAATTACCTGAAAGCAAGTACGCGTATTTTATCTTTTAAAAATTCTTGGAATAGATGGTCATGTTCCCATGGCCTTAAAACGCAAACCCATTCTCGACGTGTATTGCTCGACATATCGTTGCGCGACCAGTTTTCTCCTACTTAGAGCAAAGAATAGACTTTTCATAGACCGAACGCTAGAGCTCTACATTATTAGCGGGAGCGTTTGCCGTCACGTTGAGCACAGATCGAGCTGGCTTTCATGCACAAGACCAGCAATCCGTAGCGTATGCTATATACGAAAAGTCCCTAATGAAATTTGACATCCCGGTCCTTCGTGCAACGCTGTTGCGAGGTGGAGCACAATAATTCCTATATTAACGCGCTCACTTTTTTCGTTACAACGGCTTAACGCATACTGTAGAGCGAAAAAATGAGCGCGTGTAAAGGGACAGGCGTCGCAACGTCCATCAGACGGGTTCCGTGTCGATTCTTGTACAACTGGTAGTTGTGTGGCATATTTATTGTTCGTTGTCGTCACCATATAGGCGTCTCAATTCTTAGTCCCCTGTTTCATGTCTGCGTAACCGAGTTAAAGTAGTTCTTGTGTATGTCGTGCCTGTGTAGTGCTCCGCGTCATACATATCGCGTGTTGCCATCACCAGTCCTACCATTCTCATCAGTCTTCCTCCCTGTGCGAAGGCACGTGTTCAGAAGAAGGGGGCGATGGCTGCCCCCCCCCCCTCAGAAATCTTTCATTTTGCTGGGGCCTCCTCTCCCCCTCGGCCTCATAAGGTATTTTGTCATGGGCGCTCCCACCCCCACCGAAACAAAACCTTGGCTACGTGCATGCCTATGCGTATATATGCCAACATTCATATTCGCTTTGATTTATGCCTGGATAATTTTCTGGGTTACAGATATTGCGTGATGTCATAATTAGCTAAATATGGAAATATACTATATAAATACAGTGTATGTTCATATGTATTACTCGCAAGTCTTGTCTATTTACATCTAGGTGTTCTATTATTACACCTTGGATCCTTTTCTTATTTTACTCCACTTTTAATTTCTGTATTTAAATGCCTATCTAGGTATATTTATTCCTGAATCTTTTTTTTCTTCTAATTTATATTTATTCGTTTATTTTCTGTCCCTAGAGGCCGTTACAGACACATAATCCGGCCCTTAGCCATGAAGTCTGGAGACCCCAGGACTATAATGCATAAACGGTGTGACAGCATCCTAAAGCCCAATGGACCAATTGCTAAATTACCCAAGCATCAAAGAGAATGCTGGAAATGTAGGTACTACGCGCAGCATGCGCTTGCCTTCCCCGTATAAAATATTCCAAGTAAATAACCGAAATGAAGTGTTGACAAACGCGCGTGCAAGATGCCATACGTTTTAGGCTTTTGCTTTAGAACCGTTACTGCTGCAGACGCCAGCACGTGCGGCGCGTGCAACTACACTTGCAGCATGCTCCTTGGGTAATTTAGCAGAAAGGTCTATAGACACGATCTCACCAAGCCCGTTCCGCTGCGCTCACCGCTGCCCCGCGTGCATCGTGGGAACTGTATAGACGCTTTGCAGCAGCTGTGCATGGGCGCCGCCATAACTAACCTTCAGTTTTTGTTTCCCCTTATTACGTTTACTGCACTCCATTATTACCATAGCAGGCCAGGTTATTGCCATCTTAGATTTTATTCTGTCTTTCTCCCCAGCATTGGCTTTTGTGGAGGCTCGTCCACACCAATTTCAGTAGCTCGGTATCTCGGTAAAACAAGAGAAGGTCAGCAATGGCGGCTGTATTCTGGCGCGTGAGTAAAGCGTCTATAGTACTTCAGTTTCAGCTTGGGTCCAGACGCAGTCGATGCTAGCAAGAGCAGAGCATGTGGCCTTGAACAGTGCTTGCACCGCACGAGCGCGCGTGCTTGGCAGCGACGCTGAAAGCCCAGAGCTTGCGCTTGTTGCATCGACTGCGTCTGGACCCAAGCTGAAACGAAGTATAGTCTTTCTGCACGCACGACAACCCCGGCTGTGGGCTGCAAGAGCAGAGCACGATCTGTCTCGTGCACTGGCACCTTCCTCCTATGAACTATACTTCGTTTCAGCTTGGGTCCAGACGCAGCCGATGCTACAAGCACGAGCGTGTGGCCCTGAACAGTGCCTGTACTGCACGAGCGCGCGTGCTTGGCAGGGACGCTGGAAGCCCGGAGCTCGCGCTTGTAGCATCGGCTGCGTCTGGACCCAAGCTGAAACGAAGTATAGATCTAGTTGAGTATCCATGAAATGCTTAGTGAGACTGGTCTATTGTCATTGTGCAATTTTGCGCTTGCGATTTCAAAAGTAGCGACGTTAAACACCAGTGCTCCCGCCAGGCATTTCTTTTTTTCGCACAAGCTTTGCTGCAACTGCAAACCAAAATCGCACCATATGAGAACCAAGCCTGATTCACATGGTGAGATTTCGCTTGCGATTTCGCAATCGCGACGTCGCTTAATCGCGTGGCAAAAAAAAATAAGAATAAAAAATGCGTGGTGAAGTTTGCAGGGCCAAAGGCCGCAGCTGCGAAATCGCAGAAAAAGTCGCACCCTGTGAATCGGGCTTCGGGCATAACAGGATTATATAAACCGGGTCTTTTATATATATTTTTTTTTTAGACTGACGGTCGCTTTCTAAAAGATCGCTTGAGATTAAAGGAAGGATTTCTTCGAGACAATGTCAACGACGCGTGTGTGGAACGATAAGAAGCGAACAAGTTAACTACAATTAACAAAATAACTTTTTTAAAAGTATCGTAGCCCCGGAACCCTAGCTTAATAAAATAACAGTCGTAATTTTTTTTATTTTAAATAGTGAATGGGTTAGCCTGGGAACATAATAAAAGTGCCTAAAAAGAAAAGTAATGAAGAAATGGCGGAGTATTTTTGTTTTCGAACGTCGAGAATATTCGCTTATCAAAAAAGTGCAGCGATACGCTGACGGAAGTCCGATTGCAATTTTCGAAATAAAAAGCATAATAAAACTTATATTAGGAAATAATAGAAAACATCGAAGCATCGGCCACATCGCGTAAGAAAAAGCAATCTCTGAAACGAACATTTCGATACAGTGCGCACCCAATCGAGGAAATCATTCGCCGACACGACAGAGACCCCTGAAAAAATGAAAAGAAAAAAAAAAGAAAATAGCCCCTATATATATAAAACAAAAACAAGAGAACACTAGAGCACGTTTCGGAACGGATAGCGAATGAGACGTCCACCCAAAAAAAGAACTAGCTCCGAGAACTTGACGCCTTGAGAAACAGGCCGCACCCTCCTGATTTAAAGGTGTTCCGAGCCGAAGAAAATCGTGCCTGGCGTGCACGTCCACGACCGACGCGGCAGCGACCGGCTCGTTTTTGGGGCCGATTTTACCTCGTCTCCCTTTTCTGTTGCTGCTGTTCCGCGTCGAGAAAACAATACGGGCGCAATTGCGCTGCAGCGGCACATCATCATACAAGAGGACACGCTATGTTCGCAGCGGACGCGATGATGGAGTTATCGGCGGACACGCCCCAATCATGTTCGAATGACTATTATACCATAGCCTCCTATATACTGACGAAGCCTGGCAGATCGCCACGAGAAGCGGCCGCCGAAATGGAAAAGGTGAAGCGGCAGACAACGGGTGAGAGGAGAGCCACGTGACTGGCGCCCCGCTGCGGCGAGACTCCGAAACAGGCTACTCCCGAGTGAACCACTGTGTTTTGGGTCCTCGCCGCAGCAAAGGCTGTGCGCTGATGTCCAGGTTCCCCGAGAAATGGCTCTTTGATGCTCGTTGCTGCCAGATCCTCCTTGCGCTCCAAATCTACGACCGGGCACTCTATGGTTCCGTCGTTGAACTGCCGGGCTTTGTGAGTACAGGGAGGCTATGATTATACATATGCATGTTGGGAACATGTCTGCGGTCAGTTTTTGTGTGACGAATGTAACACACGACCGCCATACAAGAAAGAAAGACAGATCAGACGGTCGGACTGCGTTTTGTGTCGATGTATGCTTCGCAGTGTGACCTCGACTGGAAGCGTGGATGCTGAGCCAGATGTCCTAGTATTCGCGACTCTAGCAAAACGGACGGCACCTATAACGAAAAAAAAAAGAACACTGAACTGGCGGGAACAGGTCCTTTGGCGATTTCTGCTTGTCTCTTGTGAGCTTCCGTGATTGCACGTTGTCGGTGGTTTGCGCGACATAGAGCAAGTTGTCCCGGTGACCCTGTGGTAACATGTAGCATCAGCTTGGTCCCAGGTTGCTCTGCACGCAACATATATGTATACGCAACCGCCCGAACCAAACATTCTGCGTTGATCAACGTTCATCGGCACCATGGAAGGAAGGTATACAGGCAGTCTTTTCGTTTTGCTTCCTCGAAGCAAGTCGAGCCTCTGGAAGCTCGTTTGCGCCAACACATCACCCAGCAGATTCAAAAAGTGAATAATAAAAAATAAGTAAAAAGCGGGGCAAATTATTTTGAGTCCAATATGCTTGCTTGCTGATTGATGCCCCAGTGTTGTGCGTTGTGAGCTGGCACGTGGCACGGCACGACCTGGATTAGACCGCCATATTTGCCCGATAGTGGCGTCCCCTATTGATCGCTGGAGTCACGAATATGCATGTATACTCCGTTTACCTTACGACGATTCGCAGCGGGCGCTACTATCCATCTGAGCCAATCCATTGCCATGTAGATGTCAGGTGAGCTTCCTGAAGGGCACAGCAACGCACGGGGCGTTTAGTCACGCGACACGTTCCCATCGTTGAACTGACTGGTAGGGCTGGTAGCGTTCACAACGGTCCATCGTAAGATAATACGAAGTGTGGCATCCCTTTTTGTTTGTTGTGGTGTCCCCGACGCGCACTCCCGTCCCTACAAAGGGCCTCGGAATCGTCAATGACTTGGAGCGTTCGGTCGTCCGCCATCGAGTCCAGCTGCTCCCCTCCAAGTCTCGATGGCGGTATAGCAGGTGATGGACACCGGTCGTTACGGGGATGTCGGGGAGGGGGGGGTACTTTTAGTTATGGCCGGAATAATGGATACCTTGCGGCATTCGAGCGCACCAATGGTTGGATGCTTTCTGAACACGGACAGGCATACGTCTGTGGGGGTCCCTTCCTGCAAAACACGTCACTATCAATTGCGGTGAGCAATCTTGATTCTATAGCCGTGTTATTCAATGACGTCCTTCCGTTCCTCGATGCTGTGTTTCGTCTTTTATAAGTAACCTCAACGAATGCGTGTGACGAAGTGAATTTTGCGGGCAAAAAAACAGTTTTTTCATTTATTTTTTTAAACTTTTATTGCTACGCTAGGAGGCCCAACAGAGTGTCCTTAATTGGCTACTAGTACGAAGCACGAAGTGCGCATTTTTCGCTGTACTAATTGCTGGGAAACTGTGTGTACTGCGAAACTGAAAATGCGCACTGGGACGTGTTTCGTGCTGATGGACTAAGAACTACACTGGGGACTTTGTGTTCTGAGATCTGTACCACGAAGTACCTTTTTATTTTTCTTCAATCAAAGGATGCCCTGCAATGCCCGAGGGCATTATAACAGAAAGGTTACACGCTCTAAAAAAGCCCGTGAGCCTTCTTTGCCGCTCAACACTCGGAGAGCCAATCAACCGCAACTTGCGGAGGCAGCTCAGCGAATGACGATGCCAAAACATATGTTTAGACCAAAAAAACGCAGTCTGAGTTGTGACATTGAGCAAGGCAAGCGTGGCGTTTTGCATTGCTTAATGTCACAACTCAGACTGCGTTTTTTGGTCTAAACATATTTTTCGGTATCGTCATTCGCTGAGCTGCCTCCGTAAGCTACGGTGGTTGGTACTCCGAGTGTTGTGCGAAAAATGAGACTCACAAGCTTTTTTTAAAGTGCAGGGTTAAAAAAAAATCTCTTTATCAAGACAGCACACTAGCACTTAAGACAAACTAATTCGCATTCTGCAATAATTAAAAAAAAAGAACAGGCATACATGTTTGTCATGGAGCGGTACTCTCTCAGCTAAAAAGCGGCATAATTTCGGCTTTGCTTCTGTACCGGGAAACTGTCTGTTTTATTTTGTGTTTTTTTCCAACATAATATTTTTCCACGGTTTAGGTATAGACTGGAAAACTTGTGGGTCTGCGCCTGATGCGCTACCGCACAGTGACCACGAGGGTCTGCGCCTGATGCACGTGCCTGATGCACGCCACACGTGCACGAACCGTTATCAGCAAGGAAGCCTTCCCTTGCTACATTGATGCAGTGAGGAACTTGAAAAATTTCTTGAGCACCACATCTTCACAGACTCTTCCATTGGCTAGGAGAGAAGGGACGGTTTAATGGGCACTGCTCAGGCACATCGTGAAGTAGAACTTGAGCAGAAGGATCGCAGAAACGACGACCTGTGAACTCCGAGAGACAGATTTGGACTGGAATGAAGGAACGCCTTGAGCAAGCGGTCGCGCCTCGGCGTAGCTTGCAGGAGGGTCTTCTCCTCGATGCGGGCGTCAAGTTGAGAGCTTGACGCCCTCAGCTTGGGACAGCCTTGGCCAGACCGCAATACCCTACGCCTCCGTTCAGGATTCCCGATGGCTTTGTCCACGAGTCGAGGTACTGAGGATGGTCTTCGTGGATCAGACTTGCTAAAGCCCAACTGCGATGTTTCTTTTTGTGTTTTTTTCGTGAGTTTTGCATGTTTACATGATGTGGTGGAGTTTGGGAGTCTTTGCAATGTGGGCATCATGGTGTAGGTACGTTGATATATCGGTCAGGCTTTGACTTCTTGGGGTGTTTCCATTGCTAGTGAGGGGGGGGGGGGAGGGATACTATGGCACACCATGTGGTTACGTCTCGAGCAAAACTGTTTGGAAAGACAAATAAAAAGTTGAAAACATAAATGCATGAACGTTGGCAAATCCGGGTTCTGACGCGTCCAGAAAAAAAGAAAAAAGAACGTGAAAAAATAATAAAGAGCTGTCATGTCGAAAGTAACACAACGTTTATACAAGTTACACAGAGCGGGCTCCCATGTATAATTCATTCTTCGCCTCTCCTAAGGGCCAATATTTCGACTGTGTCAGTAAACGTTGCACGGAAATAATAATAGAAAAATACCCACACGCCAGCGTCCCAGGCTGCGAACTTAAGTCGAGTCGTGTTCGCAACCAAATCAAGCTTCTATCTTCATTCTCAATCGGGAATTAAGCTCAAGGCATGTTCGGCAATGGCCCGTCAATGCCCCCCATAAAATCTTCGCCCCAAGTTTTTTTCTCTTTCTATGAAGACATTAAAAGCAGTGGTGTTTTTACGTCGTGTTTGCTTTCTCGTATCACAATATAGCGAAGATACACAGTGCACATAATGTAGCCAGATGTTTAATGCATTACCTCTCTTTTTTTCTTTCTTCTTTGCTTTAACGTATCGTGGGAGTAGAACCTCCCTCAAACCCCTTTGGAGTGCGAAATCAAAATAATTTTCCGTGGGTGCGGTGCATGATGCATCCATCAGAACTCTTCCTGTTTCTTCTCTCTAGATTTACTTTTCTTTTTTTCTGGTTTACTTTTTTCGTTTTGCCCTCCAAGTAATACTGTGTTAAACCCAGCGAAAATACCTCGTACCGTGCCAAGCACGGCGCCGTGCCAAAAGGCTGCTCGAAAACGATGTGCCGATGAACACACGTGTAAGATCGAGACTTTAAGCTGCTCCGGAAGACGAAGCAAGGGAATAAAGGCAGCGTCAAATAAATCATCAGTGGGGATTTCGCACGAGCGCGTTAGGGTTTAGGCACAGAAACAAAATTGCCATCGTTCGATCACGCCTTTTGCAGGAGCCACGAGATAGCCATGCCTAGTCCTTGACGGCTTCCTGTATGTGCGATGCGTCCAGTACTTGTTTTGTTGTTGTTGTTGTTTTCGGTGTGCGCGTATGTGTGTGCAAATCGTGATTAGAGACTAAACGTTTTCAAAATGAATTCGTTTTTTTTTCTCTTTACGATAGTGATTGACGAAGCAATTATTCCGAATAAACGAAAACGTGCTTCTTGGGAAAACCCGAAAATCTCGCGATTATAGTATCAGAAACGAAATTACTGCGTTCTTAATGCGATTCGGGCATATATTGGTAGGAGGAAGCGTTAATCGGGCTGATATACACATTGCTTTTTTTTTTTTTAAAGCGTGTTAGATTCTTTTTTTTCTTTTCCTAACTTTTTATATACAAGGATTTACACACGGAAATATCTACTGGTATTAGCGGCAGTCCTCGCTTTGAAAATGACAGTATTTTAGTATGTCAAATTGATAAACGCAATCAGGTCTATGATGTGCACTTTCTATAGACGAGCTCAACTCACCGACGTCACGTCACCGCGGTGGCGCTGTTGTCGGTACTGCGCATGCGCAAACGCTTTATTCCTCCCGAATTCGGTCTCTGCGCACGCGCCGTGCCCACACTTGGTGTGGGCAAAGCGGGCTTGTTTGTAAACATTGCGTTGGTGTATACTCTGTTTCACCTTGTGTTGTACCGCAGGAAGGGCTGCAAGCGCGAGGTCCTTGCTCTGGGGCACATCTCGGCGGCACAAGTCTCGTGACTTAAAGCGGCTGCCAACGCTTATGAGCTCGCTTCTAGCCTTCGCTGCGGTACAACATAAGGTGAAACGGAGTATAGGATGTGCCCTTTTAGAACGTGCACACTTCACTGCAGCTTACACTGAAGTCAGAGTTGTTATTACACTATACTTTTGGACAAAGTTCTCTGGTTATGTAATCAAATCATACGGTCCAAGCCATGAATGCACGTGCACTCGCGCATCTTGAGCGCCCACCGAAGCTGTGCACACGCACTCTTCACTTCTTGTGCTCATAGCTACCCGAAAGTTCTTAACTTTGGTGACGCGTTACAGCAGTCAAAGGTGACTTATACCCTAGTTACACAGGCCGTTTCAACTGTGGTCAGGCAAAGGGCAGTTATCGGCCGCTAACTGTGTTTTGAGCAAACTGAACGGAGATACTGTTACACGGCCATTTTGCTTGCAGCTGAAGGGTTGAAGCCAAAATGAAACCAACTGCAATGTCCCATGTTCAGATCAAGGACACGTTTTTTATATTAATTTTAACTGTTTTAACGAGTAATTAGACCCCTAATTTTATTTGTGGTGCGTAACAAACGATTATCAAGACCCCTAAAATAAATACAAACATGGGCGACATGAGGGAAGCCGCATTGCCATCGACCAGAATCAATGGCAGCGCCCGAGGAGTGCGGGCTTTGCCCCATCCCGCGACATGGCGTAATTGATTTGCTGCATATCTGTCTTCGAGACATGTTTCTTTCCGCGACATTTGTCTCCACGGTTCTTTCTAGGTGTGTTTCTGGCATTCCGAAATTGTTATTGCTTCGATAGCCGGCAATGCTGCGGTTGTCGCCATCTTTAGCTCAGTTAGCGAGCCCAAACTGAGATTGTGGAGCTCAGTCTGCGCTAACCATGGTTTCGTGCTAACCGCAGTTTGGTCAGCCGTGACGCGCAAACTCCAGTTTAGAGAAACTGCAGTTAGCTTAACTGTAGTTGCGGATGCCTGTGTAACGGGTATTACCTGCGGTTAAGACCGCCCGAGTAACGTATGGGTATTAAACGACGAACTTAAGACATACCTGACGGATGAGTCCATCCATCCACGTGTGGATCGCAACGTGCTGGATAAATGGACGGGTATGGCTGAACCGTTTGAATCGGGTGGCGCCATGTGTTACCTAACCCTAGCACCTGCGCTGGACGCTGCGGCGAGCCACGGGTTAGCAATAGAGACGAGTTTAGTTGTCGCCATCACTTGTAGTTTGGTCATAATTTGTCACATTATGGAGGCAACAACAAACCGAGGTTAGGTTTATAGTGGGCACAAAGCTGGCTGGAGATGACGTGGGATCTGAATTTAAGAGGGGGATAGTATTCGCGACGAGCGTGTCGGTTTAAGTATTTGCCAAGTGTATGTTTTATTCTTTCTACTGGATGAAATGGGGGACGGGCGTTGTTTTTGTGTTTTTGTCGAGAGCATCTCAGAAGCTTGGAGCACCACTGCATTGCTTGAGAAACACAAGAAACAAATGACTTTCTCCGAAATGCTTCGTTAAGCCAAAGCTGCCGAATGCAGGCTCGATTGAAATCCAACACAAACTTCTAAGGACCATTTCACCGTATAATCTGCGTTCCCGAATAAACCTGAACTTTTGCCAAAAGTGTACTCATTATTTCGACGAACCTAATTATTCGATAACTTGATTACTACAAAACTCGAAAGTCGAATAGAATTATTCGAGCAATCACTATATTCGATTTGAAATCGGAACTGGAATGTTCGTGCACCCTATGAGTAATATTGTTAATAGTTTTAGGGTAGCTTCATAAAACAAGCAAAAAACATTCTTTACGACGGAGTGTACTCTCAAAAAAAGGACTTTGACTCCATGTTTTTGTACAGCGCGAGGACATCCAACCACGGTGAGCAGTAGACTGACCTCACCAGGAGTTGCTCGACGCCACCGCTGCCGCGGTGCATTCTGGTACCTGCGTTCCCTCCAGTTTTCCGACCGCGTCAATGAGTGAGCGTTGTACGCCCGGCGTTTGGAGATTTTCAGGAGAGCACGAGACTTTTCATCGTGCGTTTACTCCCGTTTTTCATGGGAAGCTTCACCTGTTGTGCGGCAAGGTGCTACAATAACGGCACCAGGCAAACAGGCATCGGATTTTATGTCTCCTCAAACAAGGCAGTTTTAGAAAACAGTGGTGAAGACAGGTAAACAGTGCCGGACGGAGCGGCAAGAAACGAGTGTTTTTCGATTTGTTTCGAGATTTGCTTCATAATATACATCCACCCCATTGCACGTTAGCTAACGAGCGTAAGATTACAAGACACGAGAAACAGTACAGGCACGTAGTCAGAATTTTGCTTGGGGGGGGGGGGGCGCCCATGGACAGAATGTTGTATGAGGGGAGGGGAGAGGAGGTCCCAGCAAGATGGAAGATTTCGGGTGGGGGGGGGGGGCCCGGGCCCCATGCCCCCCCCCCTCCCCCCCTCGGCTATGTGCGTGCCCGAAATAGTAGGGTGCGCCAAGTGTTCCGTACTTTGAAATTTACCTGAGCATTCGCTCCGTAGCGGTCTATACGTTGGTCTATCTCAATCGGAACCTCCGCACTGCTTTGCGGCGGCAGTTTTGCATACACTTTTTGCTCGATGTATTTTTGGGGTTATAACTGTTACTGCGACCACATGTCGCAAGCACAACTATGTTTAAGAAGATCGGGACATTCACTAAAAAAAGAGCACCGATTCCCAATATGCATCACTTGAAATAACTCGACTTCTTCGAAAGCAGTCTTCAGTTGTTTTTTTGTAAACAAAACGTACAGACACTGCGTGATGCAAGTTACAAGTACGATGCTAACCGCCCAAAAGGTAGCAAACAAACCTCACAGCTTCCACCTTCGGGCAACTGCTACTATAAGTTGCGTAAGTTTTTTTTTATAATCAAAACTTGCGCAAAAAAAAACAACAACAAAAAACCGAATGGGAATTGTTTCACTGCTTTGCGCAAGCTTTTTTTATAATCAAAACTTGCGCAAAAAAAAAACAAAAAAACGGAATGGGAATTGTTTCACTGCTCTCCACCCAAAACTTTAAAAAACTGGCAATTTTTTTTTAGAGATGCGAGTTGTTACGGCGCTTTGGGCGTGGTTTTTCTGTAGATCGTTTCTTCATTGTGTGCAGGCTTCTCCACACAGTTCATCTGCACCGTGTAGCACACAGGCTGTCAACCAAAATGAAGCAACTTTTAGAAAACTGTCGCTCATCGAGAAAGTATATTTATTAGCTCGTCTTACTTCATTGTTAGATTAAAGGTTATGTCCAAGCCTGAGCACTACCAAGCTCATTTTTCCACCGACACATTTGATGCTGTTCCGCGGTGCTACACCGAGACGATGGTTCCTCGAATTTTCGTGTTCTTTTCCACTGAACCAGATGTTCACTTCTTTCCAAATTCATTCAGATCAGACTTGTGCCCGTTACTTGAAAAATGTAATGGATCACAATTACAAATTACCGAGCCTCAAATGTAATGGATTACCGTTACAAATTACTTTCGTTGATAAGTGACGGATTGCTTTACTCGTTAGGTTGCAAATTACTTTCCCATTAATTTTCCCGTAGACTTATCGAGAAAACAATAGAAACAATTTTGATGTTTTCAAAAAAATGTTTTGCTACATAAAAGTTTCCATTTCTCATACGCCCGCATTACGGTAGTCCTTTAAAAATAATGTATTTAAGAGAAACAAATGTAGGTGCACTCCGTTCACCTGTAAGCTGACGAGGCAGCGAAAGCTGCAACCAAACCCGCCATCCCGCTAGCTTACGGCCTCCGGAAATGATCCCTGGAATTTTGCAGACAAAGCTAGCTGTGAGCACGCCCAGTAGCAGCGTCTACCTCCGCCAGAAGATTCGGAGGTAAGGAACCGATCTACGAAAGCTTCCTTCTGAAATGAACCTTTCGAGCGTGAGCGCAACGTCTCAAACCTGCAGTCTTGTGCCTGTAGCTTTTGACGCACTATCAGCTTATGAATGAACGGAGTGTAGTTGCATGCTGTACCGAAAAATACATGGGCTGCATGCGTGTTGTCTTCTTGATCGTTTCTCAAGGCGTATTTGTATATTCCTTGCACATTTGTCTATTGGTTCTATTGACCAATAATACAGCATATCGTGTTTGTTGATCTTCTGTTATTCTCCCCTTACGATGTTTTCTATATTGTTGAACTTGCTTTCTTTCTGGTGCTGCTGAATTGCCTACTCATATTGCTCCAGTTTCTGTATTATGTTCGTATTTTTAAAAAAAGTAAGGAGTAATTAACGTAATTCGGTACCAATATTTGCCCCAAAATTACATTACAAATTACTGCCGCAAAAAATGAAGCGGCAGTTACAAAATTATTTTCAGAAGTAACGGATCACTTCCCAAGTCTGATTGAAACTGCCGAGCAGTGGGAGTGCTCGACTAATGGGCGCCGTTGTTTTTCCCGCAGCCGCAGTAGGACCACCACGTGAACGCAGACGAAGAAGCAGACGACAAAGCGATCTTAAAGCACTAAGGCCACTGAAACTGCTTTTCTGCGCATGCGACAACTGCATCAGACAACACAATCTTATGGTACAACATGTGGAGAATCAAAACATTCCGGACGTTTCAAACGGTGATGTAAGCGTACCACAGCCCTATGCAGCCGAAAGCTGGAAGGCCGACCACGAGTAGCAAGTCGGCGGACACTTGCGGAATACGCGCGTCTGCGGGGCTCGCTGGGTGACATCGCTTAGTACAACATGATTGCATTATCCAGAATATTAATAGCAACATAGATGAGAATCACTCTGCTTGAACTACCTCTTCAGATTTAATGAACCCATTTGATACCATTGAATTTAGACTGCTTGTAAGGAAATTTGATGGCGTTGGTTTTAGAAGTCCATTCCATCTGAAGTGCACGTGGTCACGTGACGAGACAGTGTGGCATGACGTCATAGTTTCCGTGACATTTCGTCACGTCATGAAGTCGTGACGTCGTAGCGCCAAGTGACGTCATCATGTCACGTGACGGCCGCCACGCTGATGACGGTCGTCACTCGACGCCCTGACGTCATCGAGGCTATATCCCTGGCGTGGAGAAAAAGAAAAACAGAAAAACAGTAAACCCCGACACTGGAAATGCATTTAAAGAAAAGAAGTCATGTCCCAATAGCTATTCCACACGCGGCGGCGCATTTGCCGTGGCGGAGTCGGCGTCGCCAAGAGCGGACGCGACGGACGCGTCTCTCCCAGCGGTGGGTCCCTTTCTGCGAATTCAGAATCAAGGCCACTTAGAAACACCGACGTGTGCCACACCAGATTAGAGTCGGCAACATCGGACGGAACTGAGCGCACGGGGAGGGACAGCGACTGCAACAAAATGTAACCCAGCGTAATAAAAAACAAACAAACCCAATATCAAGAACAGTCCCACTCACACGCAGAAACGACATCAGAAGAAAGTCAAAAGACAAGCACAGCGGAAGGAGTCTCGGGCCAAGTCGAAGAAGTGGTTCTGCTAAATCTCCCACGGCGACTTTTTTTCTTTCCTAAGGTGGGGGGTGACAGTCGGGCTTGCCGAGTCGGTCGCAAACTCTCCCCCCCCCCCTTAAGTCCGCCGAGTGATAGATTGAGATGCATTAAAAGTGATTTTCACTCGAGAAACGGAAGACATTCGCCCCTTTCCTCCTCAACCCCCTCCTCCCTTCACCTCCTCCACTACACTCCGTTTCCCATCACGATGAACCGCAGAAGACACTATGAAGTCGTCCGAAGCCAATCCAGTCGAGCGTGAGCGTCACTTGATCTCCGGAAAGGGGCGCAGCAACGTATACTGTGCTCTTGGTCACGTGATAAGGTTCGCGGCTCAGGATTGGCTGAGACGGCAGGTACCGCCCCCTCCGGTCCGTCCTAAGGTAAAACGGACTGTACCATCCTCTCCTACGCAATGTGTTGCCTAATCTATTTCTTTTTTTTGCGTTTTTTTCGATCTGGGCGGGTTGGAAGGTATGGGACAGCTGGAATGCCCTTTCTGAGGTCCGTCCCCGCTTTTATATTACGCGTGGACGTCGTCGGCTTTCCGCGTAATGTCACATTCTTCTTTTATTTTTTATTTTTTATCGTGAAGTGCGGTTGTATGCGGCGTGTGCATCTGGAGTGGTGGGGCCGTGGCGAAAGCCTAGAAAAGCCGCCAAGGGTTGGAGGGAGTTATTAGATACCCTAATTCACACGAAGACCGACCGCATTTTTTAATTTTTGTACCTTTGGAATGAATCCAAGGCTAGCCAAGGAGTCTATGGATCCAGATGCGCTTGAGCAGTATGTTCCCACATTTTTTGATGAATGATTAATTGATTGATTGATTGATTGATTGATTGATTGAAGCAGCGTTAAAAATTGCGTCGTCAGAGCGCTCGTCGCCTTCATGCGCTTGCTATCGCTCCGTAAAAACAGACACAGACACCTTCTAGAAACTAAAACCTCCCTGCTTCGCTTTTGTTAGGTCAGCTACGTCACTGCACTTAGGCCAAGCGAGGACAGCCAGCAGAGGGTTTTCACCACCGAGCATCTGCGGCGATGCTGACAAAGCACATCCAGATAACACACCAAAATTATATATATATATTTTTTTTTTAATTTTTTATGCGTTGTTATTTAACGTTGCGTTCGGTTGAGCGAACGTAGCCTAGCGCAGAACGTGGGATTTTCCTCGGCCGGCGAGCAGACACTCGATATCTATGATCAATCGATATCGGTGTCCGTCGCCACTACACCGCGTTTTGTTTGCTACGCTCGGCGTCGGTGTATTGTGTGCCGTGGTGTCGGAGAAATTATGCCGGAGAACCCGAGGTCCACCACATATTCTCCTTCCCAACCGACGAGCGATTCCGGAGAAAGAAGTTCAAGCTACGAGCTCTTCGAAGGTATGTTGGATTTGGCAGCTTTTTTTGTGTTCACAGTGTACCCTTTCACTTCCGAATTGTCATTGTGCCCCGAAAAATGATAGTATAGTAAACAACTACGCTATTCTCTGTATTCTCAAGGAGACATAGAGTAGGTGTCTTTTGGACCGAGTTACTAGTAAACATAGTCAGCGTTACCTCGGCACCGGGCCCACAGGAAGCAGGGTGGAGACTTTGGGCCGGAGCCACGCGAGAGGGAGTCCCAATTTTCCTCTCGTGCTCGCCTGTCCCGCAGCTAGAGCCACTCCTATCGGTTAGTACGTCATTGCCAACTGCCTGCGCTGAGATAATCTGGTCCACCAGTCTCCCAATCTCCTATCTGTGTATTCAAAGTTCCTCGACTATAATCAACCAGTTCTTACTTCATTTGCTCGTCCAGCGAAGCCCAGTGCTCCGAGTTAAATCCGTCACACCTCTGGGAGCCAGGTGAGGAGCAAAACCTCGTGACCTCCAGACACCGCATGTAGCTATTGACCTCTTTTCCCCTCGAGCAGACGGCACACCGACCTTTCCGTTTCTTTATCCTTTGTCCTATATGTCCTAGTCCTCGATACTCCCGTCCTAGCTTCAAGTAAAAACGAGCTCACTTGATAAAATGATCGTACCAATATTCCTTTCTTATTTCCTGTGTTGATAGATTTTCCTTGCAATCTTTCTTCCCACATCTTTCCTCTCGGCTTCTTTTACTACTTTTCACAGAGACATACTACGTTTCACCGTAACTTGACAAAAGAGCGAACGCAACGGTCCTTTTCGGACCGACGGAGCGTGCACGTGACAGCCCTTACCAAAGGCGCGAGGGCGAGGGCGTAACCAAAGCAGTCGGAAGAGAGGAAAACCGCGAACTCTCTTTTGTGCTCCTCTCACTTTTCTCTCTCTCTCCCCCGCCCGTGGCTTCGACAGCACTGCTTGCAACTAGTGAGATAATAGAGTGTAGTCACGTGTCTAGATCCGACGCTCTGAATGGCTCACTGGGACCTCAGCCTTCGCCGTCTGCCAGAGTTACGGTGAGACGGAGTACTGTAGTCTTCTCTGCCCCAGCACCTGACCGTAAGTATTTAAATTTCAGTTTTCGGGTTTCGTTTTTGTCCATTTAGTGTTCAGACTTTTGATGTATAGATATGCTTATATGCCTTTCTCGCCCACCGTGTATCCATGATTGTGTCCAGTCTTTGTTCGAATTTCGAGCTTACTGATCGCCTCTCTATAGCCTCGAAAGATGCCCAGCTTATGTCTTCCTGCACTCCTCCCAATGCCCGAGTCCCACAAGCGCGACAAGCAGAAACAATTAAACGACAGCGACAAGCCTCAAACACACGCAGCATGCTGGCGATGGTACCTTTGGCAGGCGTTTAGCCATTCGGTACTCGTGAAGTAAGCACGAGTGATCGCAAGCATAGGCGTAGACTTACCAGGGGGGGCATCGGGGCTCGTGCCCCCCTGGTAAGATCCGAGGGGGGCAGAGCCCCCCCCGGGCCCGGGCCATGATCCTTACTGAGACGCTGTTTACGCGCCACGTAACGAGCTTCTAGAAGTGGCATGTAAACAAAATAACGCCCATGGTGCCTTTATTGACAAAATACATGGGAAATGGAATCCCAGTGTGCTTTCGTTAGCTTCAATCTCCAGTTCTGACAAAAAATAACGCGCAGCACCCCCCCCCCCCCCCCCCCGGGAGAACTTCTCAGCCTGCCCCCTCCGGGAAAATGGAAAGTCTACGCCGCTGATTGCAAGTCTACCAAAGATACCCTCGCGTGCGTGATGCTGGTGTTTGAACATAGCCTCCCTTTATTCCACAAAGCCTGTCAAATCGCGAAAGACTCTGGTTTGAGAGGCTCGTCGCTGTCGTCTGTTTCTGTCTGTCGCTCTAGTGGGACTTGGGCACAAGAAACACGCCCCCGACAGTCTCTGCCGACTGTCTTTTGGATGTCATATTAGCAGTATGATCGCGAGGCTTTAGGAGGGGATTATTACAAGAATGGATAGTTGGGCGAGTTGGTGGGAATTCAATTATTTATTTGAATTATTTCGATTATTTACACGCGAATGAAGTAATGTACAGTGACAAAAACTAAGGAAACGCGATCTCCCGGCTATTTCTCGGGAAAAAACACTCTAATCTCCGAATGTG
Organism: Ixodes ricinus; assembly: GCA_037355805.1. NCBI lineage: Eukaryota > Metazoa > Arthropoda > Arachnida > Ixodida > Ixodidae > Ixodes > Ixodes ricinus. The sequence goes on along the minus strand of JAZHYW010055861.1, from coordinate 85,511 downwards.
TTTTCTTTTTTTTAGATCTTTTTATAAGAGGAGTCTGAGGAAACTTGCAGGAAATAAAAAGGGGAGAATTATAAACAAACGAAAAATAAATTGAGAAAGCACTACTCAAGGGGCACCGGTGAAGATTTTATTATAGTGTCGAAGGAGTCGCTACCGGCATCCTAACGGGTTTTAATGACCCATTTAAGCCACGAGGGAGAAGGCAATAAAATATAAAGCATCTTTTAAGTGCGTTTTCGGTCATCGGGCTTGTCCGCCGTTGACGTGTTTTATTTTTATTTTTTTTATTTCGGTCCTTTTTTTTTTTTAAACAAGATCCTTTACTCGCTTTGAAAGATTCTTTTTTTTCTTATTTTTTAAATTGTTTGTCGTTATATCTCCTGTCATCTGAGGTGATAAGGCTACTTTTCCGAAAGTGTACAGACCATTACTATGTATTAAGTCCAGGCCGGGTAGAGTTCTTTTTTACAAATTTGTTTTTTTACGTCTGGTTGCTCGCTCCAATGACAAACAGCTTAAAGCGAAAGCAGCTTTTTGTTTCTTTTTTTTTTCTTTTTGTCCTGATTTTAAGAGGTGTGTTTGAAAAACTATAGTCCGGGTTCAACAGTCCGAATGTTGTCTACGGGGCAAGCTGGATACGGCATCAAATATTCCTCCATCTGTTTAGGATAAAAAAAGAAAAGTAACAACGATTGTGGTTACAAATCTGCACTGTCAAATATAAAACCCAGAAACACTTAAAAGCACGCATTATACTGAATATTGTCAATTATAGCTTATGAAGCGCGGGGCGTGGGTTAATGTTTGCGATTCTTGCTTAAGCGCCAACAATAGAGAAGGACAAGAAAGTGGACGACACGGGGTTTTAATGCGATAATAACACGTTCGGGACCAACGACGACCTGCGTTTTCTGAGCTCTCAGAAACCGTGGGCACCTGCATTTTGTTATTTCTTCGATGTTTTCATAACTTCACTCAACATCGTAACCAGATGAAAGGACGCGCACAACGCCAATAAATGTTTTTCTCTTCATCTCATTAAACCTTGGGCCTATCAGCTTGAGTTTTGAGTTATATTATGATTTATCGTACAAATGCCCTCATTTTGATTAAGAAAACAAAACAAAAACATTTGATAACGTTTCAAGGCTTTTTTAAATTAATATTAACTGACTTTATCTTTTTTTTTACTGTGTTAAGTGGCGACCAAATGATGTAATTTAACCAGGTCAGCTACCCTATTGGAAAGGGTACGTTTCGTATATCATTTGTCTAATAAACATTTCAGAACTTAACTAAACTATATCGGGCGTATAGAGGTTCTTATTTAATCCTGTGTGTTCTCATATGTTTATTGGGCACATGCATATATTTTTTTTCTCACTAGGATAATAGTAAACTATGGGAATCTTGCAAGAGAGGGTGCTGCAATCAGAAGTTCAAGTATCCATAACTCTCAGCTACGTGCGTTTTCAGCCCGAAAATACCTCGAGGAAACAACTAACCACAACCCACGAAACTATATTCACTCGGTTCTCATATAAAAGCTTAGAAATTGTTAAAGTTGTGACAGTGATGAAACGGCGTCCTAAGCAAATGGATCGTGCAAAACTGAAAGAGAAACCCCGTGCATGTGCTGCACCCGGAGAATCAAGATGCTCCACCCCTGGCTGTACCACCAACAATTCGGCCCTACGCCAACCCCATGGGCTCAAACTGATGTCTTCCCTACGGTCCATCCGTCTAGTCATCTATATAGTTACCTTCTACTAACCACGCATAAAACTAAAGGTCATGAACCCGCCATGTTTTATCCCACGACCATACCACAATCCTTCAAAAGTAGGCTGCCCCTATTCAATCGTCTAGGTTAAACTCCGGAGTCGCTCGCCATATTAATAAAACAAAAGTTAAAAGTAAAGAAAATTGAGAAAGAAACACACACACAACACACACACAAAAAAAGTTTTAGTAGCCGCAAAGTCGACCATGCCTGCTCACGTCACCATGCATGGATCGGATAACAGGAAGTACCCACACCGCTTCATTTTAGGGTGGACCGTGCTGAAGACAGACGCGCAGGCGCCATTCTTCAAAGATGGCCGACTTCAATCGCCCGATTGGTCGGCCGGCTCAACGTTTACCATGACGTGGACCGCTCCAGGCCGCCGATTGGTCGAGCCGACTCTGACGCGGTGGTTTCGAGCCTCCGGATTGGACGAGGGCTGCTCGCAGCGTTCCCCTTCGGTCCGACCGCCTGTGGCAAAAACGGAGCGCAAAGCGTGCACGCTTCCTGTACGATCAGTCCTTTTAGTTTCGGAGTTCATAATCGGCGGCCGTCTGCCTCCGACTTGTCTCGACCAAAATGAAACGGACAGAAGGTGGTGAGGATGGTGAAGACACTGGAGGAGGGAGGGGTGATCGCAATAGGACACACAAACTATGGCGGAAGAGCAGGAGATAGCAAAAAAGAGAGAAAAGAGAAAGAAGAGAGCAAGAAGAAGAAAGGGTGAGGGGAAACACGATGCATCAGCCTCTGGCTGACCTGATCCATTTTGCGGAGTGTTCCAAAGGCAAGCCTGCTGTACGAGGCCCTTCTCCATCTTGGATGCCGAGGGCCTTTCCTCCCTCCTTTAGGTTTTAAATTTTCTGTTGTTCTCTTAATATTTCCGTCGATTCATCTTCTTTTCTGTAGCGGCCATTACGTGTTTTTGTTTTCTTTCTTAAAAAGACAACAACAACAAGACGTCTCCGGTGGAGGTGGGCCCCCCTTCTCTGGTTTTAGGTGCTTCCTCGCGCGGTTTTTGTTTTGTATTTTTGTCTTTGTTTTGCGAGTAAGTTTGGGCGCGTATTTGTGCTGTAAGCATAGTGTGTGTGTGTGTGCACCAGGCCCCGTCAGTAATTATTCCGGAGAACCCCCCAAGAGATCCGACCGCAAATTCATTCTCATCTTGTCAACCGTCTTGGCCATGCTTGCTCGTATGCTTGTCTTGGATTTGAGGTTCCAACTGACCGCACGGATTCGCCTATTTTTTAAACGATTTTTTTATTGACACCCATGAAGAAAAAAGGAATTTCACGAAGGTTCACTTTTTGGCGGCACTAGCCAGCCATACTCCACAAAAAACAAGAGACTGAGTGAGTGGGATTGTTTGGGTGCGTGCTCTAATCCGACCCCGCCGGTGAAAGTTGGACGACGTCGGGAGGATATGGAAATGGCCCGATTCGGTTGACTGAGCACACGGTTTCGAAAGCGAGGGTACGTCGGGTCGAAGTGGTTTAGCCGGGTTCAGATGGTTTGGGACATTCGAGATGATGGCGTATCCTTTTTACCTTCTCAATTGGGGTTCAACGAACCAGACTCTAGACATGTTCATGGAAAATTTCGATTTTCACCTAGATCGGGTGTCTCCAAACCTTTTGGCTAAGGGACCGGATTAGCAGTCTGTCGCAGTCTGGAGTGGCAGGGAAAAAATTGTAAATATAAACGAAGAAATACGACAGAAATAATCTAGCTAAGCGTTAAAAAAAAAAAACTATTGTTTGAGTAAGTATTAATAAAACACATAAGGTGGATTAATACATATGCTTCAATTTAAAATGTAATATTTAGCTAATTATGACATTACACGACATTTGTGCCCTAGAAAACTCATCAGGCATAAATGAAAGCGCCTGTGAACTTTGGCATATTCCCGAAGTGCAAAACAAATTAACGAGAATGATAAAATGAACGGTGACGGTACACAATAGTTGCAACAAAGGACACTAAGCGCAATGCACAGTCCAGCAGCCTAATCTGGACGCTTGGCGAAAAAGTCGGCGAGAAATCTGGCGGCCGTGATTGGTCAACGCCGCGCTTGACCTTGGCGCCGGCCAATAATAGCCGCTGGATTTCTCGCCGACTTTCTCGCCAAGTGTCCAGATTAGGGCCTCAGAATGAAAGAAAAAGCGAACGACGGAGCAAGAGCCTGTCGCGCTCGTCGCGCCGCTCGACGGTGGTCAGTGGAAGCTCTTCAAAAGAGCTTGTGGTGCGCTTCGAGAGTAGTGACGCGATACCGAGTGGCCTGCCCGTTCGGCGAATGCAATGTGCGTCGACTTGTTTCGTGCCTACCACAGCGTGCGGCGCTAATCCGCAGAGCCTTCGTCATGGCGACAATGCATGCAGTAGAGGCATTTTGAATACCCCGTGATGACGCACAAAAATCATATTTTATATGTTGCACACTTCTGCGCAAATCGTGACATTATACCGTGATGTCGATATGAGGCTGGTTTATTTTCTGTGCCATCACTGGGCATCCGAAACGCGAGTGCTGCATTGTCAACTTCGCGATCGGCGCCGGATGTCGTGAAAGACTGAAGCCACTAGGAGGGAATTTAATTTATCAGAAAGGGTCGGGCCCTTAGCACCCGTCATTATTCTCGAAGCGCATTACGGGCTGCGCGGGAGTTTTCACTGGACACGAGAACGCAATGAAATTTTAACATAAGATCTGTTTGATTCGGCGGTGACAGGTTAAGACTTCAGGGAATTCTCCTCCCAACTCTTTTCCCTTTAGCAGAGCGAACGTTGGAGAGGAGGTCGCCTCCTTTCCAGTGCTCCAACCGTTATGGCGGAAAAGGGGTGGGAAGAGCTTCCCCTGAGTGCTTAACCTGTCCCCAATAGTTCTCCGAGTTCAGAGGAGCGCAAGAGTCGTGTAGAAGATAGCAAAGGTGTCTGTTTTATATAAAAAAAAGACGATAAAAATGAGCTAGGCAATTATAGGCCCATTTATATATTGCCCGTTTTTCTAAACTTTAAAGAAATTAATCTATCATCGTTTAGTAAACTTTTCAAACAAATATAATCTTATTACCTCTTCTCAATTTGGTTTCCGGAAGGACTGTTCTACTGAAACAGCGTTACTTACCCCCCCCCTCCCCCAAAAAAATCATTTTGAAAAATATTGAGAAAAAAATAGTGCTAGGGATATTTTAAAATTTCACGAAAGAATTTGACTGCGTAAGTCATGATATCTTGTTTAAAAAACTTGAAATGTATGGTATCCGTGGACAGGCACTGTTGCTTTTACAGTCCTACTTGCAATATCGTAAACAATTCGTACGCATGAACCTGTTACTCATCCACAATAAAGCCCATCACCTCAGGTGTTCCGCAAGGAAGTATTTTAGGACCACTTCTTTTTAACTTATACGTAAAGGACATTGTTAACGTTAACAGGGAAGCAAAATTTGTTAACTACGCGGATGATACTAGCATATTTTTTTCTTCCAAAACAGGTGATGACTTATAGATATGGCCCACCACACTTTATCAAAGATAATATCCTGGAGCGATTGAAACTCTTTAAAGGTAAACATTAATAAAACAAAAGCAATAATCTTTTCGTCCCAAAAACAAGTCTGTGGTTTTATCCAGATCACTGAGTTTAAATTCTTGTCCAATCGAAATACTTAGTTCTTTCAAAACTGTTGGCGTATTTTTTAATAAGAACATGTCCTGGGATTGTCACATAAATTATTTTATTCTAAAATTATGCCGAGTAATTGGGATCCTAAATCGCAACCGTTCTTTGTTGCCCATGAATGTTAAATTGTTAGTTTAAAAGTCTCTATTTTACTCTCACTCAACATAGTGCCATCTAGTATGGGGTTCATCGACACTGACCGATATGGAAAAACGGTTTTTGTTCCAAAAAAATCAGCAGAACCCATCCTTTGGGAATGATTATCTACGTTAATGCGAATAGCATCAAACGGTGCGGAGTTATGCGCGTTCGTCAGGTGGCCGGCACACTCTAGATACGCCAGCCCACTCTTGAGGCGATTCTAAATTTGTTGACGCTTTTCACAGCCCTGCGCACGATCTCCGCAGCCCAGCACGTGCGTTTGTGTCACTTAGGAAGGCGAGCAAAGCACGCGCCATACGCACAAACACTCAAAATGGTACCGACCAGACTTTCTGGCGTCTCAGCTAGTCTCAACCAACGGTACTCTAAACGGTTGTTTATATCTTTACCATAGGACGCGCTTTACAGCGCTGTCACAGCTACCGGTGCGCGCGCGTTCCATGCACGAGGGCTCATTCCGCTCTCGTGAGGCTGAGCACGGCCGCTAGCATCACCCTCTCCCGAGCGCGGGAGAGGGTGAGCTAGCAGCCGTGCTCAGCCTCACGAGAGCGGAATGAGCCCTCGTGCATGGAACGCGCGCGCACCGGTAGCTGTGACAGCGCTGTAAGCGCGTCCTATGGTAAAGATATAAACAATCGTTTAGAGTGCGTTGAATGACTGCCTTCATAGCTCTGTGGTTAGCGCGTCTGCCTGCTGATCAAAGGGTCAACGGTTCGAATCCCAGCCGGCGCCGGTCTTTTTTATTTATTTATCGACCCGCGGCGTAAGAGGTTAGATAACCAGATAGATAGATAGATAGATAGATAGATAGATACATAGACGAAAAGTGCGTGAAGTAGCCAAAGAATGCTATTCGCATTAATATTCGCATTAAAATGCTATTCGCATTAAAATATGAAGGAGCATATGTAATGTCCCTTATGATGCTCACACTTCTGAAATATTTAGAAATTTGAAGATAATTACTATTTAAAAGTTATACGACTATAGACAATGTGCTAGTCTCAGGAGGGAAAAAATAAGGGGCTCATCTTTTTTAGAAAACCTTGCAGGTTTATAGGAAAATTCACCAGCATACCCCTCTCGCGGCGCGGAGAAGTGGAAGATGGTCACTCAGCGAACGAACTATGGTCTCCAAATGCTTAAATTTGCCCTACCACACTTGCTAAATAATTTTTATATTGATGATGTAGATTTTGACTCTAAAACTTCTAAAGAATTGCTTTTGTATTTTTGCTCCTGATTTGTACCTGATTTCTATTTTCTGTTTTATTTTGCTCCATTAATAGGCCAAAGTGCATAATTTTGTAAATTTTAATTGTTGCTTTTTGTGTTTGTCTATTTGCTTCAAAAAAAACAGGCAAGTGCGTAGTTATGTATCTTTCAATTGTTGCTTTTTGTGTGTATTTTTTAATTTTTATTTCCGTTCCGTTGCTGCTGACCATTGTAGGGGCCCGAGGGCCAGTCAAGCTGCATATCGCAGCTTTCTTCCACGGGTCCCACCATCACAATCGATGGAAATAAGATATGTATTTATTATTATTATTGTTGTGGCGGCGCAGAAACAGTGCAGCCACCGCGTTATGACTGGCGCTGTAATCGGCTTCCGGTTGCAGGAGGCGCAGAGTGTCGTCATGCATCTGTTTTGGCTCTCGTTTCTCCGTGCCGCTGTCGTATGCTACATTAAAATCTTCGCTGTTTAATAAGCTCGTCTATGTTTTGTTTTTTTTAGGTTGAAAGCGTATTAACGAAATTTTTTATGTGAATGTTTCTTTATTCGAGTGCACTAAAAACGTTTTCAGCACGAAATATGTTTCTGCCTGCATTTTTTAACGGTTACCGTCCGCTTCCTATCGTTTCCATAATCGTTCGCGTCCTTCGACGACGTCCGTCACGATAGAATTTACATTCATTTAGACAATAGTTGATTAATTCTAAGTCTCTCGAGTTTCGCATTTCGACGATAGATTCGCGGCATCAGGAAGATTTCACATTCAGAGTCATTGGCGGCAGCGCGCGGTTGTGGTCACTTCCAAGACGAATGCCTGACAAGGGCGTCTCCTTGGCCAAAACTGTTATGGACCGTCACTTTGTCGTCAAGTTGAAGCGTTCATTTTTATTCTCAAGAAAGATCCGCGTGGAACTACCAGGCGGATGTTGATTCTCGGCGTTTTTCCCCGCAGGCCCGTTAGTGGGCGACCAAAAAATAGACAAAACCTGCAGTATTATGCTCAGCTACGGGGAAGGTAGAAAAAAAAATGATGATAAAAAATTATATAAATAATTCTTTGATTGAAATCAAATTTTTAGTACTTAATTCGGATTTATTTGATCTAAATCAGGTTAATTTTATTTAAATCACTGTCGCATGAAAATAGCCAATTTTTATTACTACAAGTATTTCTACACATGGCAGATTGATTCGTCAATCTGTCCGATCATTTGCAACCATCCGGGAGAAAGAATTACTGTAGTTTAAGATATAGTTTAATTAACTTTTTATGTAAACCCGCCAAACTAGAACAAAAACAACTTGAATATATTTTAGTTAGCTAGACTCATTGTTTGCATTTTATTTCAAGGTTCTAATATTCTTGCAAAAAAACATTGCTTTTTCTAGTTTCTTTTTTTTTTTTGCGTTCTGATTAGTTTGCAATAGGGCCTTACGCAAAAGACGAAAGAAGTGGAAAGTTGAAAGAAAGCTTGAGGGTGCCCTGAGGAGTTTCTGAAATTGCCTAAATATGGTGATAACTTCCCTCTGCGGGCTATAAGCATCCTATGAATCCATAAATTATAACGATGCGCGGCCGATTTTCCCATTTAAAAAGCAATCAGAGATCGAAATAATCTCCGGCGATGGGAAGAGCATTGTGCCGGCAGCTAGGACGGCACGTGACCAATGAAAACGCAACATTTCGTTGAGTTATTACAAAATGTGCATGCTTATGTAGATGAAAAACACAAGTTAAGAGTAGTCGAAAATGTTAATTTTTGGCGGAGAGGGAACACAATACTGCAATAATCGTCGTAAAAACAACAAACAAATTTTTTTTTTTTAATTGGGGGGGGGGGTTGCGGGAGTGATGTATTTGATCGTCAGCTCTCGGAACGTTCTCTGTATTGAATCGTAGTTCGGGATGTATAGGCAAGGAGCCTGTGTATTCGAGGTATCACTCCGCGGTTCCACAGGACGGAGGCGCGAAGATCCTTCACTTGCTATTGACCCTTTCCAGAATTCAGTGCCATCTCGTGACTCAAATGGCAGTTTAAATTTTACCATACTAATGGCGGCAATGAACCTGTGGTCTGCAGTATTTTATGGAGCACCGTTACCTCGCCAAGTCAACGGTAAACGAGAACGTGCACTTCACTGCATACAGTTCTTTATCAATCTCTTCCAGCGTCGATGGCGGAAAAGATGCAACCATGTGGTCAGAACGAAACGCCAATCCACGACTAGACGCCTTGATAAAGTTCTATACATCAAGGGGCTTCGAAGCCGCGAGCGTGCTCCTGACAGATTTACGGTACACGAGTTAGGAAATGAATACCCAGGCAGCTCTTGCATCCAATTCCTGCTTCACGTCGCGCTAACGTCCAGAATGTATAGGCCTCGAATCGTCTGCTTGGCAGCATCTTCAACTTCTTCCTTCATCAATAAACTAGAAGGACAGTAGAGCACATATGCCATTTTGAGATGATGATAGTGTTCGAAGTGGCCAGACTGAATTCCGAAAAGGGTCTATTGACTGACAGTGGTCCTGGATTTCGGAACATATGCTCCTCCCATCACCGGTGATGACCTCGGTGTGTTGCGATCTCTCATTTGCTTTTTTAATAGGAAAATCGGCCGCGTGTCGTCATGATTTAAGGATTTCTGGGATGCTTAGAGCAAGCCAGAGTGAGCTATCGCCATGTTTAGGCGATCTCAGGCACCTCCTCGAGGGGATCTTGAATACTACAATTTTCTCAGAACTGTTTTCTGCTCGTGTTCAGCCTGATATCGTGTCTTTCCAGCCGAATGATTTTTTTTTAAATTTTAGTACAAAAGAAATGCACATAAAAAGTACCGAACAGACAAACGGTAAATAAAAACCTAATTCGTGATTGCTTTCGCGGGAAAGATTTGATTTAAATGATCATAGAAAAACTGGTCTGATTCAAATCACAATTTAAATTATGCTTAAAACAATTAAGATATAAATCACGATTTTATTTATCTTGGTTTTATTCCTCACCCTGGCTATAGGGGGACATGCGGGTTTCATAATGCACTAAATCGCTGACCTCTCCAATGTATCGGAGTCGCCTGTTTGTATCCAAGAGCGACTGAAGACGGGGGCTATCAGAAGTGCAGTACAGTGTGTCCTTTAAGAAGAATAAAGCATAGTATCACGTAGTATCGAACAGAAACAATTTACGTGAGCAACTTTTTCCATACTTAGCACAGGTTGCGAGACCTGTGCGAGAGCGCATAAGACGCTTTCAAGATATCATATCCGAGCTGATTTCTACCCTCCGTTACGGTCTCGCTCCCACGTCCCTGGGGGTACTACATTACTTTCATCAGTGAGAGGAAATGTAACCTCCGTCTCGGCGTTCTTCCTGTTAAACATGGCGGACATTTGAGCAAGAGCTCCGGGAAATGGCACCGCGAGCGTCGTCTGCTCGTCAACTGCTTCTGCACGAACGCTTAACTAACTTCAAGTTGATCGGGCGGGCGAAGCTGACGGCCGACAGCGTTGGGGCCCTGAACTAAGGGAACCACGCCAGGACCCACATATAGGCATAATAAAGTCTATTTCTCCTCCTTCTCGGAGCCGGTGCAAGGTTTTGAGGAACTGGGTCTGAACTCGTTCAGAACAAAATCATAATGATTTGAAGGTTAACATCTTCGACATAAATCTGTCTGTTTGGGTGAAATCACTAAATTAAAAGAGATTTTTTAGGGTTTTGTGGTTGCAGAATTTTCTTTTAATTTGATCATAATGACGCCAAATCGAACGTGCCAATGCAGCGGCAGTGTAACTTCCGCTTGAATCGAATGCGCCAGTTCAGGCGAATCGAACAGACCTATACTTACACAGACATGACGCAGGAGACTATGAATGGTAATACTGCTAATGGCAATGTTTAATAACATGGTGAGAGCACCTGCATTACAATGCAGTTTCTCTCGTTTTTTTTTCCGGTATCTTCGTTTGCGCATTTGAAGCGCGTCGCGGCGTCGTTTCTTTACGGGCACTTCTTTGGCTTTTCACCTTGTTCAAACTTGTTCAAATCTAAGGATCTTTTTTTCTAAGTTGGTTTTAGAAGGTTTAAGAAACAATTTCCTTCGCCTTCCCTCTTGTGTCGCCAAGCGCAGCGTAAAGAAGGTTTCATTTGCATATTTTCGGTGTTTAGAGTTAATCTCCAGTGGTAACAGAGCGATTTTAGGGGATTCTAGCGTGACAGTGGAGAGAGCACTCTCAAATTAACTAAGACGAAGACGAAGAACAGTTGGGTTACGGAAATTCACGCTAAGCGAGCTTTAGGCGGCGCGAACTGCTACGACTTGAATGGCCGGCGACCAGACACGAGATTCTGCAAGGCAGAAGATCCTCCTCACCCTGGGGAGGAGGAAACAGGCAACGGTGGACACGGTAGATAGGGAGAGGAGGAAGCGGGGGAAAAGTGGAAAGCGCGAACTGGTCGCCGTGAGCCAACAGAACGTGGATCGCATGAGAAAAGATGTGTATGCCGTGCCGTGTAAATACTTAGTCACAATGTTTGTGGAATATATATTTTTTGTGTCAATTTATTTCACATTTTTTATGCTTCTCGCGCTCCGGCAGATAGCTCCGGCAGAGGGGTTTTATATGTTCAATAAAGTTTGTTTTAGAAGATCACTAAGTTTCTTTTCAAGCTCTGCCCAGTTTATGTAAGAAGATTCCAACAAAGCAAATTTAACCTTAAAATGGCCACTTAACTACAGGAATCTATTTTGAAGGTACTCCGTAACGATAATTTTTTTCCATATCTAGAAAAACCTATAGAATTTTCGGATAAAAATCGGGGAAGAAACGACCGCAGAGGTTGACAGCATTGCCGTCATTTCCTTTTTCCGAACACCGATCACAATAAAGATGATGATATGTGTTGGCGTCACAAATCCGTTTGCTGCGAAAAAAAAATAAAATGAAGATAGAAACAACAAGCGTTTCAGAAGTGATAATGCTGGTCATATCCAAGGTTACCTTCATTTTTACTCTTCCTTCGCCAATCCCGCAATATATGAATGGTGCTCTAATTCTTCACATAATGGAGTGTTGTTAAACGAAAAAAGTTTTATTAAGAATCTTGCTGACAGCCAGACCGACGTACGTGTTGGTGTTCTGCTTTTACAGCGGAGCTGTTAATGGCTAGTTTTCCCAGGATCGTGTCCCCCGCAAAGAAATGAAGACACCGAACTCTGGACACCTACCGCCATCTATGAGCGACGGCGGCAAGCCACGTATCTAGTTGCCGCCGTCGCTCATAGATGGCGGCAGCCTTTCCACTCTGCATTGCCGACTTGCGGCCGGCCATTACTTTCCATTGTACAGCTCCGCTGGTCTTCCTTCTTCACCAGAGTGGAAAGGCTGAAAGTGTTTTTATTAAATAGTATATTGAGCCAATTTGTTTTCGCGTTTATCATACAATGGAGCAGCGGTCGTATAACTGGTACATCATACAGAAGACAGTCTGCATATACTGTCTGCTTTTTATTTCTTTCTTGTATGATGGTAATGTCACATTGCTCATGCGAAAACCTTTTGCAAACATGTATGAAGCTTAGCGCATGCTTCGAAGATGCTTAAGGTGTGTCCGCAGATAATTCTGTCATAAATTCCGCGGAGAAACTCCGTGTCTCTTTGTGAAATGTATGAGGAGTGTGACGGCGGCTCAACAATGATACCTTCGGCTCTCGGAGCACGCGGCATTCAGATGGGTAGCTTTCACCACGTCGGATTCATACCAACACACCCACAACAACACCACAACAAACTGTGTGCAAAAAAAAAAAAAAACTCGCACACAAAGACAGGTTACAGACTTAACGCCACGTTCGTTCTTTTTTCTCTCTCTGTCTCTGTCTCTTTCTCCTTTTTATGAACTCTACTAATCTTCCAAGCAGAACACGTGTTTGTGTTAAGCACGCCGACACACGGACAAGCACTAACTCAGCAAAGCCTCACCCGCGGAAAGCCGAACAGATGCTGTAACCAACAAGCACACGCTGGAGTTTTCCGCCATGCGTAACTCCAACAACACGCCGGATAGGGGCGGGGGATACCTGTAAAAAAAATAAGGGCTGCCGTGTCTTGTTTTATGAGGTCAAAAGGCACACGGCTTGTTCGCCACTTCACTCCACTCCCTCTGCTCCCCCCCCCCCCTTTTCCTTTCAGCCGCACACAGCGTTAACATCGTTAAAATACGTGTAGTATACACCGTTTTCTATCGCTTAGCTCCCAGTCGCAAATTGTCCAGTCACTGTGCTAGGGACGCGAGCGTGGTGTTTGGTATTCCGCGGAAGAGAGCTATACTGCGCAAGCTCAGATCGAGTTCAGCAGTCCACTGGACAAAAATGGCGGCGCGCAGAAGAGAATTATTTGAACATACGGGGCCGGGAACGCGTCTGCGACTGGTGTGTTCGGTGTCCTATTCCGCCCGTGCATCAAAAGTGGTCCCCAAGTTGCAACGAATGACGTCACAAAAGCTGGAGTGTCATGCTGTCGGATGTCGCAATCCTGGCGGTTGGAAGTATAGAAGTTCTGGAGAAAAGAAAAAAAAGCACGACGAAATACAAGAGTCGTTGTCGCCGCTTGCGTCCCAACTCCTGACAATTTTGAAGCTTCCTGTCGAGACCGGTTAAAACGAAGTCGGTTATAACGAAATAGCGGCTACAGCGAAGCAATCACGATTTCCCATTTCCTTTTGCTCTTCGTTATAACTGAAGTCGGTTCTAACGAAAATCGCGGATATAGCAAAGTGATTTTCCAAGTCCCCTTGACTTCGTTATAACCGGTTTCGACAGTAGTATATTGTCATGCTGGAGAGCGACATGCACCAGAAGAAGCGTCCGCCGCCGCATCCGCCATCGTTGCGAGCTGACACCGCCAGGATCGCGACTGGCGGCAGCGGGACACTTATGACGTCACCAAACAAAAAAGCGGAAACCACTTTGTCTATTTTGTGGCGTCAGAACGAGTTATATAGATCATACTGAATGACGGTAGTGACGTTATTTCTCTCGGGGCTCGCGGACGGAGCACCTTCTTTAGTATTTATGCTGCAGCGGACAACTGTTAGACTACTCTAAAGGCCGACGTACAAGTTACAACCTCGGTTTTCTGCGGGAAAGGCAATCTTCTTAGCGCTCTCCTGCCCTAAGCTGCAAGAGGGAGTCCATGTTGGGGCAAGGTAAAAAGTGGAGAGGATATAGGAGAGGAGGAGGCGGGCAAAAGAGGAAAGCGCGAAGTGTTCGTCGGCCTTTAAATGTTACCTCGCAGTTTATTACTAACCAAACTTTGTTCAGCTAGTGCGGCTGGCTATCATCAAGTTGCTCCCGCAACTTGACTGTGCACCGTTTCCAAGTAAGGACGAACATATTTATGAAGAGGCTCGATCTGCGTGAGGAGTGTCGCCTTTGTTAGGGAGTTTTAGTATAAATCGGTCGGATATCTCCAATAATGATACTAGATACTCGTCCCGCGCGTTTTCTCATGACATGATACCGTTATCGAAACGATCTACTAAAACTTTCTATTGACGCATTCGTCGGTGTTGTCGCTCTTCACCCACCAAAGCCTCAGTGCGTACGAAGCCGAGTGACCAATCATCACAATTAAACTAGCTGAGAAAAAGATTAGTTCGGATTTTATTAGTGCTTTTCTTATTTTATAGGTGCTCAGAAAATGCGAAAGACTATAAACATCGCGAACTCTAATATAAATCCAGAATCGCCGTACAAAATGAAACGCTCAGTGTTTTTGGGTGGGTGACCAAGTTTCGTGAATTTGGTTCGAATATATTGTAGCGCTCAGGTTGTAATAAACTGAATTGAACTGTTTTGAAGACGTAGTATCATAAGACTCCGTAGTGGCCTCATAAAACAGACGCATACTTTCGTTCTAAGAAAACGCTGAGATCATTCAACTGATAAAAATGCTTAGCCTAGAAATGTATACGGTAAAAATGCAGCTAAATTTTCTGTGGAATAGAGAGGTTGTTTAGCTCAATTATTGTATTGCGTTCTTTACTTATAAAAAAAAAAGTCTCAGGGCCCAGGGCAGTAGAGGACAACACTGCCTTCTGACGTGACCCCAGCACCTGGTTACAGCACTCACCAGAAGAAAGAGACAAAATGAAACACCAAAAAGATCACTCGCATGTATAGACCGGACATCAGACACGTACCGAAAAATGCGCGTAGATCAGCAAATTGCGGTATACCCGCAGCACAGCCAGTCAATTACGGGTTCTCAGTGCCTCTACTTGATGACGCTACTTCCGGCGATAACGTTTGACGACGACGATAGAGGTGTTAAGAATTCATCTTGAGGCAAGGGGAGCAACGAAGAACGATATTATTTTAGGGAACGTTACTAAAAAGGAAGTTTGATTAGTTGACCGAGAGTATACAGAGTTGAAGACGCTTACATGAACGAGATGCGCTCTCAGCATACGTCGACGCGTCACCGCGGTCTATTGGCGGCTCATTCAGAGGCGCGGGGTTTCGAAATTCCGACACCACGTTTTGTTTTGCCAGACTCGCGGAGGTGCTGGACAGGTTGGCTGGCGGCTCTTGGCCCCCTTGCCGACGCTATATGCAAAACGCAAGTTCGTCTGCTTCTTTTGCAGGGGTTGTGATGACGTCAAAAAGATGTCGAGCTCTGATTGGCTCTGATTGGAAGGATGGTAGGTAGACCTCAATGCTAGCTGCCTTGAGGTCTACCCACTATCCTTTCAATCCGAGCCAATCAGAGCTCGGCATCTTCTGACGTCATCACAGCCCTGCAAAAGAACAGACGAACTGTATGCTCCGCAAGCTCTCGCATAGCGTTACGGAGAAGTTTTCTTTGACCTGTAGAGTATTGAGGAGCTTGCTGTTAATTACTGACGCCTAATTAAAAACGGAGCTTGTGGTTTATTATATTTTCGCTTCTTGCTTCGTGATTCGTGCTTTAGTGTTCATATGTCGCGATTTCATTCGCTGCGATGCGATAGTGACAGGCTCGCGACACACCACGCCCTGCTCTCAACAATTGTACATATCTCTTGGCTTGTATGTAACCTGTTACAAGAACACGTTACTTGTATCCGGTTACTTTTTTCGGTAACAAGGTAACGACCAAGTTACTTTTTTAAGAGAAGGAACGATCGTAACCTATCTTTGTTACTTTTTGGTGAAGTAAAACGAGTGTTGGTATGTAATTACCTCTGGACGGAAACGTGTTTACAACGCTACTACCCTGCCTATAGTTCTCACCCCAGCTGCCTCCCGTAATCTGCACGGCGAGAAAACGCTAAGCAGACGATATGAGACCATAAAAGGACATGTATACGTCAGTATCTAGCCGCATGCAGTTATCCCCGAATGAACGCTTTAAAAGCGATGAACCATGAACGACGACAAATATTGGGAGTGGCTATAGACCAACTCAACTCTCTGACGTCACGGCACTGTGATGGCGCTGCTGTCAGCACTGCGCATGCGCAGATGCTCTACCTGACGCGAATCTGGTTTCTGCGAACGCGCAATGCCCACACCTGGTGTGGGCGAACACAGGCTTGTTCGTAAAACAGTGTGTTGGTCTATATACTGCCGTATAAAAAATCGTCACATTCAGAGTAACCAAAAATTAACGCGCGCTGTACTTTGAACCTGAGTGATTGTCGTTCCTTTTGAATCGCAGTAACGAGTAAGTTACTTCTTGGGTGAAGGCCGGTTGACACGGCCCGGTTTCTCACATTACGTTACGTTACGAGAGCTTATGTACAGTCACCCGGGGATGTATGCGCTTCATAGTACCACTAAATAAGCTACGCTTCAGAGTAACAACAGTTGAGCCATCTTGGTGAATAAAATCAGGGTTTCCACTTACCTGAAGCTTTATCGAAAATCGCAGGAAGGTTTTTCCGTCATCCAGAAACGTTAAAAATAGTTCGCGACAGAGCGAGACAATATCGCCTGAGCTTAATTCCTAACACAGCATATCTAACGCTGTGGAAGACTCATTTTTGCATTGTGACGGTGCGTCTGCTCTGCACTTAGCACCAAGATGACGACGCCCCCTAGCAGGTCGGGGAACTGAGTGCCGATACGCCTAACTCATTGAGGGGCTCTGGCACTTGAAATTAAGCTTGGCTACGAGTTGAAGGAGATAGCCTGGCACGCGACATTCAAGACACCTAATGTTTCGGTGACAAAACGCTGGTTTACACAGCGTCGTTTTCTTGCGTACTTCTTACGTCACGTAATAAGCCACCGAAACGTTCGTGTCTCGAATGTAACGTGCCATGGAGGCTGTCTCCTTGAACTGATATTCACGCCTAAAAAAAAACTCCGCATCAATTTTTTTACAAAAAAATGCAGTTAGTATCACTTAGGAAGACCACACGCCAAATACTGTAAAACCCTTTAATTTCGCGGCCCCTATTTCTCGCGAATCGGTCACAAAGGACAGAATCGCGGCCACTAAATTTCGCGAATTCCAGATGCCTGCATTGAAATTCTTAAAGATCGAAATTTTCGCGTGCCCTTAAATTTCGCGAATTTTTCAATTCGCGAAATTCCTGAGAAAATTAAGGGCTCGCGAACATTAAGGGCTTTACAGTATTACGGCCTAGATCTGTCTATATGCTTCTTAAACGGTCAGGAAAACTTTGGAACGAGCCAAGTTGCCGAAATCGGCTGACTCTAGTGGGCGAATCGAGGTGCAACCAACACCGCACTCCAGGCATACGGCGTGGACGTAGCCAGCATTGAGCTAAACACCATCACCATTGCCGCCTTTTGTTTGTTTTTACTTCTCCGGGCGAAGCAAATGACGCAGTGTCTTTTATTCGTGCTGCTGGGTAGAACGCTGCTGGGTCAACTAAGCCTTAACGAATAACGGTATTTAGTAATACTCTTTCACTAACGTGTACACGTCTAGAGTAACTATGAGCGAACTCAGTGTTTGATCGCCGCGGTAAAAAATACGACGAGTCAGTCTTCCCTGGGCATCTCTCTCTCCGCGCGGCCGCCGCTCGCTGCGCGGCACCCGAAGAGGACGGTCCGTTTTTTGGGGATTCGTCGGCGGCTGCCATGATTTACCGTCCCGGTGATCGTTCCGGATACGAGGCCCACAGAAACCATTCATCACCTCGCGCGCGCGCTGCGCTGGCTCGCCTCCGGTTGTAGTGCCTGCCCTTGCTTACTTGCTTGCTTGCCCGTTCCGCTTTCTGTAGCTGCTTGTTCTCTTCTTTCTTTCTTCTCTCCGTCTTGTTTTTATGCGACTATGTTTGTGTGTAGGGCTGCGCATGTTTGGCCCGTCCATATACACATGTTTGTGCGTGCAAGCGCTCGCACCCCATGGCAGCTCGCATCAAATCACACCTAAAAAAAACAATAAAAAAATTCTAGCTTTTGCTCGGAATTTGTTTCGCGTGGCCTGGCCCGCGGAATGACTAATAACGAGAACAAAATAATCTGGCCCCAAAAAGAAACACGGACTTTTTTTTTCCTTTTTTCTTTTTTTTAAGAGGGATGCATGCTGGGGGCGATGTTGTCATGTGCATCTTCTCGCACGTGCCCTCCTTGCGCTTCTTCCACGGATGGATGCAAAAGGACGACGAGATGATATTAATGGTGTGCTGAAAATGAAGTCGAGAGTGAGCCTGCGCACTGAACTATGTTTATTTCTATGTCTATATATAATATATATACATATATAAAAAACGTATCGGAGCGAGGAGGAATGGAGGCGGAAAGAATGTCGAAGGGTGTGTCGCCGGCACTGTTTACAAACGTTGCGTTTCAAGATCGGTAGATTTCGTCAAACTTGGCAATTCCTTCTTCTCTCGAGACATATTGTGCGCGTTCACGTGACCTGGGATTCTTAACCTACAAGTCGTTGACGCGTTGCAGTGGACGCCAACGTATAAGAACGTACCATGGAATGTGGCCAGCCCGAACCATATAAACGATTACCGCGCTGTGAGTAGCAAATGTAGATAAGCTGGATCATCCGAATGATTCAAATGTAACCCCTTGTGTAAATAGGCCGTTTCTGTGTGACAGTCGCCACATTGAAATATGACATAGCTGGGTAGGAGCGACAAAAATAATATAAAAAATAAAGTAAATTGTTTAAGTATTACTACAAAAATAAAGTATGAAAAAAAAACTAAAATAACTAATGGCACGACACCTCTTCAGTTATGGCACCTCTAGTCGCCAAATAAAGTGATTTGCCATTTTGCCCCCACTCAGCTATGTCGAAATTCAACATGCATGGCGACCTTCACGAAAAACAAACTGTCTGTATAGTAGAGTCAGGTTAGGTGGCGCAAGCTACCGCCCGTTACAAAGGGTATAGCCATTGACATCCATTCATCCAACGGAGCCAATCGAGCAGAGCAAAAAAAATGCATCGTCTCGAACTGCTATTCCCGCCTAAAACAATCACGCATAATGAGTGCGCCGCGATCGTCCCTTACAAAATATATTATATATGTATATATATATTTATCCATTTTTTACAGATTTTCTATAGAAAATAGTGTGTAGATGTTATACATATCCATCAGAAAAGGTACACATATTTTCTATCCACTGTGAATAGCTTTTTGGCCACTTTCATTTTTTTTTTCTTTCTGTAGAGTTGTTACGGAAGTTAGTGTATAGGGTTTGGACAGAAATTGCATAGAAAACAGATACAAATCTTTAGCAACGTTTCTACACTTTCTAACAAAAATAAATACGTTTTTCGAGAGAAAAAAAAATGAAATTCTGAATATTATTTTAGGTTTGTCGCGAAACATTCGCGGAAAGATGCACTCGCCACTTGCCGCGCGAATCTACGTTGACATCCCAAATACACACGCCACAGAGCACAAGTAACACTACGAGTAATTCAGTAGCGTCGACTGCTCCACCGATACTATATAACCCCCCCCCCCATTTGAAAGGCAATCACTCGAACGAGGACCATCCCAGAAGATTGAAAAAGAGACTACAAGTATGTTGTTTTTTTCCCGCCCATAATTTACACGAAATGTTGTTTACAAGGGTCGGTTAACCGCATTTACAACTGTGAAGCACTGCAAGAGGCAAAATTTATTTGAAACAGTCAAAAAAAAAAAAAAAAAAAAGAAACAGCCTTTGCAAGGATTGCAAGGAGGCTACAACTGCGTGAGATGTCGCTTTTCCGCCTTCATCTTGTGATTCTCAAACGCCCAGAGGCAGTGTGCACTGTGGCTATGCACTTTTTTTTGTGCTGCTTGACTTGCTAGTTTATAAAACATTTTTTTTCTTGTACCCTCGTTTTCAGCCATATAGTAAACAAATCCGCAATATGCGGTATGAAAAAAATAAAATAAAATGAAAGACGTTTTTAATTCTTTGTAACGCCAAATTAGAGCGCAGCTCTTGAGGAGGAGTAGGCCAAGGCACGAGAGGAGAGTATGCCCCTCCGCCTCATCCGTGCCTTCCCCCTCCTCCTCTCCTGCTCGCCTCCCGTGTAGCGGGAAAGTTTTTCCGCTAAATTTTGCGGGGAAATTTACCCATACAAGAACGCGCGGTGACGTCATTATGGGAAACGTCCCATAATGCAACGCGCGGTTACGCGCTGACGCCGCTCAAGCCGGAAACGGGCGCCAAAGAGCTGCGCTCTAAAATATACAGGGCATTACAACTTGGAGCAAGTAAAACAATATAGAAAAAAAGACGTTTACAAATCTCTGTAATGCGAAATTAGAGCGCAGCTCTTGAGGAGGAGGAGGGGGAGGGTATGCCCCTCCTCCCTCCTGCGTACCCTCCCATCCTCCTCCTCCTTATACCCTGCCCTCCTCCCACAGTTTGTCTCAGCTAGATTTAGCTGAAAAATTGACGCCACGTGACCTCAGCACCAATTCAGTTTCCCAGAGAAATTTAGCGGGGAAAATTACGTCACGGGACTTAGTCTCACGTCACCTATCAGAACAAATTTAGTTTCTCCGCTTTATTTAGCACGAAAATTATGATCACGCTCACAATACATCCGGAAATTTTCCACTGAATTTAGCGGGGAATTGAACTGGTGTTGAGGTCACGGGGCGTCAATTTTTCAGCTAAATTTAGCGCGGCTACGCCGACGCCGACGCCGCGAAACACGGAAACGGGTGCCTAAATAGAGCTGGGCTCTAAAAGGCAAAACATGAATGGTGGACAGTCGCCATTAAAACGTGAGCTTCTTTCTCCCTGTGGTGTGGCGAGAGCCAAACGATACTTTCCCGCACACCGGAAGTTCCGCGATTCAAGATGGCGGAACTTCCCAACCTGAAGCCAACCCAACCTGAAGAAATATAGGTTGGGCCTGATGGCCCAACCTGAAGAGAATATATGCGCGTCAGCTATAATTCTTGCAAAACGAGTGGCATCCATGAGGGGATGAAACGACACAAAGGGTGTAGATGTCGAACAAAGTGCCTGCTTTACGGATGGAACCAGCTAGCTGAACAATGAAGGGAGGAGAAACAGAAAAGACAACCGATCGCTGGACTCAGCTGGACTACCAACTATTTTAATAAATCGTCCTCCTCTTCTACTAATTATTATGCGTATCCATTTGCTTTTTTTTTTTAAATCGTGTTGCTCTTTTCTTATATTTATACTGTGCAGGGAAAGCGCCCTGCAGAAAGAGCTTTTCTTGAGGTTGCAGAGTTATCGAGGCGGAGCTCACACAGTTTTCCTCTTCGTTGTCTATAGTTAAGGCCTCCAACATCTCCCTTGCAAGCTGGTTTTTATGGCGCCTTATGATGCGGGCTTGTCCAAGTTTTCGTTTGCATTTGCAAGTTTTGCATTTGCTTTGGTTTGCATTTGCAGCGATCGGTTGTCTTTTCTGTTTCTCCTTCCTTCATTGTTCAGCTGGTTCCACCCGTAATGTATAATAACCAACTAGCTCAACTCATCCCCGTAGAGAAGTGCCTGCTACTTCTGCTTCTGGGATTTCGTTCGTTGAAGGAAGGTAAAGAAAGCCAACCCACCAAATTTATAACATCCCTGGACAACTGGCTGACTACCGCATCAACACTTTCGTTTGGAAACATTTTAGAAACCGTTTAACCTTAAGTTACTCCATATGTAATTATGAAATTTTAATTTTTATGCATATATAAGTTTTAAAAAAAAGATACATAACGTTTTGCTTTTTTTTCTGCTCTTCGAGCATCGAAGAGGCGGTGCACACGTATAATTGAGTTCACTGAAGCCGCCAAACGAATATGAAAAACAAATTGCTTTTCGCAGATTAGAGAGGCGATAAAGTTATTAAAATTGTATATATTCTAATTGCCGGTCCTACAAAACGTTCCCATTGTTTCCCGAGGATAGCCGAAGACGCCTGACTCTGTCCTTGTATACTTTTTTTTTGTATGTTGTTTTTTGTCGGGCTGCGCGAAGTCGCTCATGAATTTTCATGATGCGCGTCATTTGGGTGCAAACGCATCTTTTGTAGCGGCACGCAGTTTGACCTTTCGGCGCCGGCATTCCGCTGCGTAATAGACCCTTTTCAAAAGTGCGCGCGCCATCTGGGAGCAGCCGGGCCAATTATCCGCGTTCGCCATTGTTTTGGCGCGTCCTCTGAGCATGGTATTGGTCGCGAGGGTGACGTCATCGTTCGGCGAGGACTCGGAACCAATCACAGGCTTCGTGCCCTAGAAATGGCGACCGCCAATGTTGCTTGATGAGGTTTTTGGAAGAGGGTCTATTAGCACACGCGGAAGCGGTGATGAGGTCGGTTTGCGGGTTCGTTTCTTTCACGCTTCCTGTCTTTGAAGATTCTGGCTTGGTGTTCCCACGCCTTTTGTTTTTCTTTTGTCACGCGAGAAGTTTTGGGCTCCATAAGTCATTACACGAATTACACCAGGTTCATCAGCTTAGCGAGGCGTTAAAAAAAAGTGTTTATTCGCAAGAACGCGGTTTCAAGCTTCGTAATGCGCTTAAAGAAAGTAGCGTTTTTTTGTTTGTTTTTAGATTCGTTATTATTTTAATACGTAAGAAAGAAATTAAGTTTAGAGATAATTAAACAAAAAGTGAACTAATGACTAATGTGTATTTCTAAGAAGACATTTCAGGTTGCTACAACTACTGCATTTTTTAATTTTGTTTTTGTGCGACAACCAGTTTTAGCAGTCATGTATGCTTGCATGCCTATTCTGATTCCTGCCGCATTTTGGTGAAATCAGCATTTTCAACAAACAATGTACGCTGAAAATCAATATACATATAAAATCTACCAAAGCAAAATCAAAAGAAACGGCCCTTTGTATATGGGGGAATATAAAATAATATAATACCTACTTATCGAAGTGAAGGTCTCAGTTGTCACGTGGCAGTGGAACTTAGAATAAGAAAAAAAAAAATAGGCACTTTCACACACAAAAAAATTAGAAGACAGACAGTGCCTTATAATTGTTTTCCAGAGAAGACAAAATATTACGGATGTCAATACTATAACGCGAATTTGAAACTGATCCCTCGTATTTCATTTCGCACTTAAACAGCAAAGAAGTCGTAATGCCGCCCATCACTTCTGTAATTAAAAAAAAATTGTTTCATAATTTTTGGTTGTGAGGCAAGGACAGAAGTCGTACGAATACTATACACGATGAAAAACAATACATACACTGAAAGCTTACATGCTTGTCTTCAAAATATACTAGATCAGCACAATTCACAACTCTAGAAGAGAGCTTGTTCCGAAAATTATTATAGCCTGTCCAATACCAATGTGGTTAAACATGACGGCTGTGTTGTGTTCTTAGCATCAATGACGACTTCATATTTAAATGCGTGACCCTCAACACACTGCAACGACTGGGATTAGGAACGTGTAGTGAAGTTAAGTTTCCACCAAGCAGCGGAAGGCATTTCAGGCACGCCGGACGAAACAATTAACTGATTACATCTTGGCAAACAAGAGCTTCAAATGTACGCTTTGTGACCCTCGATCCTTAGTGTTTGGATAGAGAGTACATAACTGGATCTGGGGTGCGTGGGTTGCTCGCGACCCCGTTCCCATATCACGGCCGACTTTGATTGCCGATAATTGCGTGATAGGCCCAGAGGGACTAGTTTCTACGAAGGCCATTATACTCCGAAACACTGTAGCGCGCCTTCACCTTGGGAACTTGTGTGTGCCCGAGTTAAGAAAGGATGATCCCCTAATGCAGTGGTTCTCAACCATCGATGTTTCGCAGACCCCTTGTGGATCGGCAGAGATGATGGAGGACGCCGTTCGTGATGAGGGGAAGGGGAAAGGTATAGGTTAAATATAATAATGATTTAATAAATAGATATAGCTGAGGGCCATGTGAAGCAGGCCTCTCTTATTGACAAACACACGAGGAAACTCGCCCGAAAACTGAAACATTTCTTCTCGACCTGTAAAAAAAGACAACTTTTATTGCTGGATTTGAGTGATGAGGCAAGGCTTCGCGGACCCCTATAGAATGACTTCGGGGACCTCAGAGGGTCCGCGGACCCCCATTTGAGAACCATTGCCCTGATTACAAAAGTTATGACTAGGGCGTATCGGCAACTGTTTTTCGGCGTTTGTTTTGTTTCTTAATATGTCGGTGTATTTCGGTGATCTGTTTTGGACGGACGCTAGAAACGGTGATTATCGGTGATAAAATTTTCATAACGTTTTCATCATGTATCTGCAAGATTGGATCACTCGAGAAAAGTGGAAGAGTTTGATTATCGAACTGACTGTTTTTCTTCATAATGTTTTCGTTTGAACTATTATACAGAGCGGAATTTACTTTCATCAGAGCTAATCTGGGTTTTTGAGGACATTTTTTTTTATAAGAGATTAGAGAGTTGTATTTAAGTATATAAATATATTCTTCGTTGTTTTTAATTTTTTTGTGTGCATGCATTTTGAATATGTTCTTAATGTGTACATAATCTATGTAGCCCCCTGCATAATGTATTACGTTGTATTGATGTATAGGAATGTATTCTTCATTGTTTTTCTTTGTGTGTGTGTGTGTGTGTGTGTGTGCGTGTGAATTTCGAATATGTTTATTACACAATTCATGTACACCCTTTTGTGTGTGCGCGCCCTTTTTTGTGTGTGCCCCCTTTCGTGTGCGTGCATGAATTTTGGATGTATTCCTTTGTGTGTACGCAATCCATGTGGCCCCCCCCCCCCGCAGCAGGTAGTTGTATAAATAGATAAAGAAAGAACTAAAAGTCCAAGCCTAAGGAGAATCGGGGGTTTCGACAAAAACGATCACACCTGGAGCAAGCATTTCCAGAAATCAGTGTTCTTCAGCCTCCACTGATTCCGTATACTTTTGACAGCAACAGTTGTTTCTCGATGTACCTCGATCAAAAACCCATTTTGTATTTTTGACTCGGACGGGTGTTTTTTTTTTTATCTGGGGGGGGGGGGGGGGTTGGTTAAAATTGGAAAGTCTTCGACCTAGTTATAGCCCATATAGTCACCGAAATGCTCAGAACGGCAGGGACGAGCTTCATTTGCACGGCCCCTGCAGCGCGAGCTTCCTAAATGCGTGCCTTCGGCAACGCTTGAGCGTCTCGTGAACGCGCA
Organism: Ixodes ricinus; assembly: GCA_037355805.1. Lineage (NCBI taxonomy): Eukaryota > Metazoa > Arthropoda > Arachnida > Ixodida > Ixodidae > Ixodes > Ixodes ricinus. The sequence goes on along the minus strand of JAZHYW010055861.1, from coordinate 60,052 downwards.
CCCAAAAGCACGGCGGAAAGCAACGGACACGTACTGGGGTTCGAAAGACACGCCTTGTCATTTTCAATCCGTCAGTGACCATAAAAAAAAATTGTAACCATACTTTTGAGCCCCTTTACATGAAACAGTAACGGAATCTATTTGGTCGCTAACTGCGTTTGTATACATGGATGCGACCGAAGAGCATTTGAATTGCGAGGAGACCAATCAAGTGCACCCAATCATTCTCTCTCTCTTTCTCCTTTTTCTAGCAAATCATTGTCGTCAAATCTCGATTTGATGCGACACGATCCAACTGGCCACTCGTGAAAACGACCGATAAACGACGAATGCCCTCGTATGGTTATAGATACCGGTGTTGTAGGCGTTACCAAAAAAAGGACAACGAAATACCTTACTCGTTACTTGCAAATAAAAGTAACGCCTTACCGTCCTACGTTACTTCAAATAAAATAAACGCTTTATCGTTACCGATAAAAGGCAGCGCACGTTACTTTTGTGTTGCTCTTTAAATTATGATTAAAGGGATGGTGAACCGAAATTTGGATCTCAGAAAACAATGCAGCAGCGGCAGGCGGGACGCTTGAATCCCTTCAACACCACCCATAAGGCGATATCTCGAATGGACGGCCGTATTTAAAAAAAAGAGGTTGAGATTGAACGAGGCCGACGAGGCGCGTGACGTCAAGATATCTCGTTTCCTCCTCTCTTCGCTTCGCCACCTCAAGGCGGCGGGACGGAGAAGGCGCGAGGCCGTTCCCCCTCCTTCTCGACTCTTCTCGGAGAAACAAGACGTAAACATATCTGTCAAATGCGCCTCTTTTTTTTTTTTTTTTAGAAAAATACGGTCATTCGTTCGAGATATCGCTGTATGAGTGATGTATTTGGCGTTTGTAGCGTCCCGTGGCACGCTTCTGCAGCCGTGTTTTATGGAATCCAGATTTCGGTTCAGCATCCCTTTAACGCGTGTTTTACTGTTTTGACGTTACATGTATATATACATACGCGCCATATTTCGAGAAACATTATGTCCATGCAGAAACTGAGCATAATTACTTAATATATTTTTTATGGTTTCACCTAAATACTCATGAAAGAAACAAAAAAAAAGACGCAAAAAACTGAAAAGTTTACATGGCTTGGCGCCTATAGACACACGAAAATAATTTGAGTGTAACTTTTTTTTTTAAATCTTGGGAAGAAAAATAACGAGTAGCGTAACTCCGTTACCCGTTGCTCGAAAAAAGTAACGTAAGTACGTTACCCGTCACTGTTTTGAAAAAGTAACGAGTATGTTGCTCGTTACCATTACTTGTAACGCGTTATTGATCACTCTGTTAGATACGCACTCTGTTGTGCTTTTGAAGCAGACATAGATCTTTCCGGAAAATCCCAGGAGACCTCGCGGCGAGGGTAATTATGGGGCTCTTCCGATGCATACGCTCGTGACAACTCGAACGCTTCGTATATATCCTGGAAGTGGTACGATTCGTTCTCTCTTATTAAAAGCTAAGCGCGAACAACAAAATTAAGCGAACACAAAACAAGGTTATCACGTTCTCCGTTTTGCTTTTCTACCGCCTTCTCTGCGCTCTGGAAACTACACAAACGTTAATCCAACCTGAACTTTTTCGTCTTCTATCCTCCGATAATATCTCGCACGTCGCAAATAATGCGCCGAACAGACGGTGGAGGAGCCACGTATTTCCGGAATAGGTTCTATTACGCGGCGTAAGAGTGCTATTAGAAATACCAGTCTACATAAATCACTCTGATTTTTGTGGTTGAAGGAAATGTATGAGACGTCATAGAACAGTATCCTACATAACCTCATGCTTTTTCCCACTATGCTCTCTTCGCTGCCTGCAGGAAAAGAGGAAGTCGTAGATGCGGGAGAGAAGAGAGAGGGCGCGCGTATTCCGTGCTGTAGATGACGTGGTTCTTGGAGGAGAATCTGCAACATGACGTCATCTCATGTTCTAGAGAAGGTAAGAGATGAGCTTTTGTTCGCACACCAATGTACACGAAATCCATGAAATTTCATTTTGTTAGTCAGTCAAGCCAGTAGGAGACGTCGGCTGCGTACAATAAGCAACCAAGGGACCTCTCGAGACTTTTAAAGTTCCGCGGCACCTGTGCCTATATTTCAGGAAACCTGACAGAGCAGCATGCTACAAAACAGCACACGCGGCAGATCGTCACGAGAAAGAACAGCACCCGACAAAACAGCACGCGACGAAGCAACAGGCGACAAAACAGCACGAGACAAAACAGCACGCGAAAAAACAGGCAACGCAGGACAAAACAGCAAGTGACAAGACAGCCTTTGACAAAGCATCACGCGACGGAACGACAGGCGACGAAGTAGCACGCGACGAGGCACACGCGACCAAAGACCACGCGACAAGGCGGTCAGCTACTAAGCACCACGCGATTACACTGTACTCCATCATACCAGCAGTGCGACCAAAGAGCATGCTCCAGAACAGCCCGAAACAGCCCGTATGTGTAGATTATGTAAATATCCTGTGAACACGTCGGATGGAACTTCTGAACGTTTCGCGGACCCAACTCTTTGAATGTCTCGAATGTAGTGAAAGAGCCTCAGTCGTCTTCAGCTCAGAGAAGATCATGACGTCAGCAGCGACCGGATCTTGTGAGTAAAGGGGAGGCTCAACCTGGAAACTATATATGCGTATACCTTTTTGATCAGGAATTCGCAAGCAGCGCTTAACGCGCACACGGGCGTTGCATGTTATAGAGAAGATGCCACGATGCCCTGAGTAAGCCGTATATAAATACAGTGTAGATGAGACGGCGAGGATAGTATGTTGATGGTCGGTTTTCTGATGTCCTCCCTTGTTCGGAGAGTATCAAGTTTGACGCTGGCCGATCCTTCAGTGGTTTTTGTCGGCGCCAGCGGGAGCGGCGTTCGTGAGACCTTGTAATTGTCTACCTTTGCCCGAAGCGCGCTCGAGGCTACACCCGCTCGTCGGTCTTCATTGGAATTCATTATAGCGCGCCTTTCGGTCAAACGTCGGCGACCCAATCCCTCTTTTTGTTCAACAAATATGCGCTCTTATTAGGCGCTCTACGTTTTATATGTCCCCCAGCGTGAAGCGAACTCCTGTTCTCGAAGACGAGCTAAGGTGCGGAACTAAGGGGCACTGGTCTGACTTCCTTCCTGCTCATCTTTTTTTAATTGGCGGGTTCGGGTTCCTGATTATTGGCGTTTATTTGCGCACGTAACTGAATGTATCGGGTGTCGGATGAGAGGTATGATCATCATCTAAGAGAAAATAACTCCTTAAGCGTCAATAACTTCATAAAAGAAAAAGTAAAAAAACGTGAAAACTGGCGTGATGAATAGGGTCATTGTTAAAAGGGTGTTGATAAGTGGACGTCGTTTTCGTTGACTTTAATTGGAGCTAAACTATTGCGGAAGGAAGGTATTAAGAAAGCTATCGCGGGAGGGTTTTCCTTGTGAGCCAAATAAAGGTTCGATTTTTGCTTTTGTAAAGAAGTTGTTCGCCCGCGATTTCATAATATTTAGTGCGACACGATGTACGAAGATTTTGATTGATGATAGCTCTGGGGCTAGCAGCAACTCAAGATGTAACAGGTATATGAAGTAGAGTCAAATTGACAAGGACTGCAAGTGTCGGGTAAAGTACACTTAAAAAGTACTTGAAGTAATGTACAAAGTAAGAGGTAGTGTGCTTCAAGTAAAGTAGTAAGTGCACCAGGCGAAATGTACTTAAAGTAAACCACTACAAATACAATGTACTTTCAAAGTGAACTACAAGTAAAGTAGTCCCCCTTTTGGACCAAAGCGGCATCCTCTTCTTAATAAAGAATTTCCAGTTCAATTCAACACAATTTTTTTTATTTTGCCCTTTCATTCTGTAATTGTTAATTGTGGATTTTCAAAACTGGCGGCGATTATTGGATGAAGGCAGGTGGCCACGGAGTAGTTGTTTTACTCTCATTGACGAATTGTTTCAACACAATCAACTTATAAGGCACTTATCTGTATTGGTCTTATAGCCACCATTACCTCACTCAGGGAAATGACAAAATAAAGATGCGTCGTCTGCTCGTTCTTTTTTTGTTGTTGTTGGTAAGAACAGAATATATTTTTCAGTATCGCTTCAGAGTTGACAAATCATCATTCTGTGACACAAATCTAACAAGATTAATTTGGGGAATGTAATTCGGAGTCGAGAGTTGTACTTTCCTGAAGAAGGAACAAGAAAAAAAAAATATTTAAGTACACGTACATACTAAGAGAAGGTAGTTTAAGTAAAGTACAGATTTTCTAAACCTACTTAAAGTTGTGCTTTAAGTAAATGTACTCAACTCTTTCCTGACCAAGGGAAAGTACCACTTTTCAAAGGATCCACGCAAACGCTTTTATTTTCTAACTTGCGTAGGAGGTAAAGTGACACATCAAAATGTGGCCAATTAGCTGTTGTTTTAAAAGAACAGAGCTCAGTGTGGACGAAATATTTTCAAAATTTATTTATTGAAAATGCAATGTATGTGCGGAGGGCTTATACACGTCGAAACTTCTACAGCTGTGTCAAATTAAGCGACAAATAAAAAAATTCCGAATATAGAAAATGTGCCCCACACCCACTGGACTATTACTTCTGAGTTGGCCGTCCGTAACACAGCATGCTTTTCAACGAAGGGAATGCTTATATTGGTAAGAACACAGATAGTACACCCCACATCACCAGCAGAATGCTTTCTTTGTGTTCTACCTTGGTTTTGTCATAGCTTTGATTGCAGTTTCCTCGTATTTAGAAATTTTGTGCGCTTTGTTGGTAACATAAAACGTGCAACCGGCTCAGGACAGCCTTGGAAATTATAGTGACGCTTGTCGACAACTATTTGTTAAGCGACGCCTAAACATAATTTAAAGTGTCCCCAGTGCTCTTGAGGTCTAAAAATATGCCACAATGCAGTTGAATTATGCAAATAATGCCATCTTTGTTACGAAGACTGATGCAAGCAGTTGGCCATGTTATACAAGTGCAACCATCACTTTCCCAGGACTATTTGTGACAGCCCACCACCTTGTGGCAAAACTTAAACCTACATTGAAACCGAAACTAGCGTTCTTCGGCTATCCACGAAGTTGTGGAATATAATTCTCCGCACTAAATTTAATTTTTTGACGGCGCTTGCAGACCATCGATCACCTGTGATCGATGGCCCATGGGCGCGGTCAGGAAAGAGTTCCCAACACTGAGGAATGCATATGGCGTTTTCAGTCCAGGAGCTTCGATGAACAAAAAAGCTACACCCTAACAAAAACGCACCGTCATTGTTACCCATATGCGCACGTATTCGTGGACTAGTTTTGTTATCTAAATAAAGAACCAGCAATGACATCATCCAGTGACGTCACACCACGCTTCTTGCGTTGTGATTCGTTCTTCGGCTGTTATTGTGTTCTTCATTGGCAGCGTAACGATAATTAGATGCGAGGGACTTTTCACGCCCTGGAATTTATCAGCTCTTAGCGACGATAAAGATAAACAGATGGTGCGAATGGAGAGCAATTTAAAGTGTAATATCCTATGCAGGTGTTCAGTTTTGAAGGGACGTTACAACTTAGCACAACGGGCCTAATAAAGAAACACTGAAATAAAAAAAAATCGTGTAGGAATGCGAAAACATTCCTACACGGAGCGCATTCCACATGCAGCGCGCCACGTTCTTTTTTCACACGGCGCTCCAGCGGTGACATCACGCTCCGCCACTGCGCAGGCGCGGCGAGCCCCACCGCCTTCACGGCGGCTTCCGGGACGAAGCATTTGCGTTGCTCTGCTTTTCTTTGTGTTTTATTTCTGAGGCGCGTCCGCTTTGACCTTGAACGGCGCGTGCTTGATGACGTATTTTTATGGCCATCTTTCGGGCACAACGCCGACGCCTTTTTCGCGTAATGGGACATGTAATGCTTTCGCCTTAAAAAATATAGTTTTTTTAATATGCCCAGATCGAATACAAGTATGAATTGCTTTTGAACGCTACACCCCCCCCCTCCAATCCCAAAATGTTGCCTGTCCGTCTGTCCGGCCGTGCATTTCTAGGTAAATTTAGCGGGCAAATTAATGTCACTTAACCTACACACGAATTCAGTTTTCCAGCTAAATTTAGCGGGACATTTATTGGCACGTGACCTGACGTCACGGGACTTACAGACCAATTCAGTTTCCCCGCTAAATTTAGCGGAAAAATTGACGTCACATGATCTATATACCAATTTCATTCTCTCCGCTAAATTTGGCGGGAAAATTGATGTCACGTGATCTATACAATAATTCAGTTTCCCCCAAAATTTGGCGGGAAAAATTGATGTCACGTAACCTGAAATATACACCAATGTAGATTCTCGTTAAATTTAACGGGAAAGTTAACCTATACTATAAATTACTATAAAGTCTTCTAAACAAATTAAAATGATGACTTTTTAAACGCTCCTTTTCAAGCATCATAGGGCTTTAAAGTTTGAAGCATTGCAGGTCTTTTTGTCTTGGTTTCGCCCTAAAAAAGTCGTGCGTCCATTTGATGAAGGACAGTTTTAACGGACAGGTAAAAAGACTGAAAGGGGCATTGACACCCCAAAGGTCGTTATTTTTTAGTGTCTAAAACGATGCAAATTGTAGTCATATTTACGCAAAAAATACCGCAATTAAAAAAAAAATCCCCACGCGCGCGCGTTTTTTATTTTTTGGCGTTTTTCTCTCCCGCTCTTCACCTCCTCGCTTCTTTTGATAATTCGTGACGTCAAATAACATAAAATGTAGAAGCTTTATAGGCAATGTTTCTATAACATTTGAAAACGGCAATCGTAAAACATCCTTTTTTTGTAACGCAATTGCAAACGCACTACGGTTCTTCTTTTTGAATTACCAAAAATCGGAGTCCGTTGTGATATCGCCTCCTATATTTTTATCCTCCCTCGGAAAACATGGCTGATCGGTGAGTCGGGGAATCGGACGGAGTGGTCTTTTTTGGGTGCCCGACGACCTCTAAGACTTCGAAAAGGAAATCGTCAAACGTCAATCCTCCCCTCTTCCCTCCTCCTCCTCCTCTTTGTTACCCTCATGACGTCATTCTGGGAAACGTCCCATAATGCAACGCGCGGTTACGCCGACGGCGATGCCGAAGCCGTTCAAGCCGGAAACAGGCGCCTAAGAGCTGCGCTCCAAAAATGTTATGGATGGATAAACAAAACCAAGGGAAAAGGTATACATAGCTATGTGGAGAGCAAGTCGTTTGCTCCTTGCGCAGAAGTTGAGGTGCACGTCAGTATGGCGCCGAGCTCTGGTTGGCTTTGATTGAAAAAATAGTGGGTAGACCCCAATGCTGGATGCCTTGAAGCCTACCCGCGATTTTGTTTTTCGATCAGCCAATAAGAGCTTTGCAGTCTGACATCATCGCAAACCCTGTGTTAGAAGATTTTTCACTACCCTAGTGAAAAATGCACCAGGCCGAGGGCTGGTGTGACTTGATGTGACACCAGACTTTTTCACGGATGTGATTTGGGACATTCTCTGGCGGTACACCAGAAATCTGGTGTGACACCAGAAATCTGGTATTGCTGGTGTGACACCAGAAATCTGGTGTGCAACAGAAATCAGTATGCTGGTGCTTGATACAGAAATCTGGTGTGCTGGTGTGACACCAATCTGGGGTGCTGGTGTGACAGCAGAAATCTGGTGTGCTGGTGTGACAACAGAAATCTGAGGTGTGCTGGTGTGACAGCAGAAATCTGGTGTGATGGTGCGACAGCAGAAATCTGGTGTGACTGGTGGGACGCCAGAAATCTGGTGTGCTGGTGTGACACCAGCAGTCTGGTGTGCTGGTGTGACAACAGAAATCTGGTGTGCTGGTGTGACACCAGCAATCTGGTGTGACTGGTGTGACACCAGAAATCTGGTGTGCTGGTGCGACACCAGGAATCTGGTCTGCTGGTGTGACACCAGCAGTCTGGTGTGCTGGTGTGACACCAGCAGTCTGGTGTGCTGGCGTGACATCATACGATGGTCGCAATCACGATGGTTGCGCGATTCATAGAGCAGCGAGGCCGCTTTTACGGGAACCAACATCTCTATTCAGCATCCGCACCTGCAGAGGAAAAAATCAGGCCACATCAAGCCTACTAGTTAATAGTTGACGTGGGATGCTAGGCTTAGCTAGGTCAGTCCCGCTATGAAAACAAGCACTCGCACACTGCTTCCGAAGGCGCGTACTTGCGACAGTTGTTCGAAGCAATTTACGTCAGTTCAGATCTTCCTCCAAACACATCTGTAAACGAAAAACGACTAGAGCTCATAAAACTTAGACTCTTCAGACGCCGGCAGCCATGTTTGTTATAATTTCAAACCAAATATAGAGTTATAATGTACGCTAGTGGTTCAGTTGGCGCTAGTGTGCTGTTGGGAATCAAAGCAGATAGCAACCAGTCGAAAACTGACTTCCGGTAATGCATTTATACGGGGAAAAGTGTGTGCTTTTTTTTCTGCGCTTGAATATAACAGCAAGGTGACGAATAATTATAACGTATAGTAAATAGTTTGGATCATTTCTCAATCACGTAAATGAAAATATTGGTCTGTTACAGTGTTTTCCTCTCAAATTCATGCAATTAAGCATGGTGCTAAAACAGCTTCATATGTGCATTTATGTGCACTGTATTGCACCATTAGCGCGAACACGGCGTCGACGCTTTTCTGCATAAGAATTGACGTACCAAGCGAAAAAAGGATACTTGGAAAACCAAGAAAGAAGCCAATAACAACGCAGTAACGGTGAATCAGTAACTCCCTGTGCATGTAGGCTATCAAAATAAAGTAAAGGCCAAGTTAATATAGTCCGATTTGCAATAAATAAGTATTGCTTTATTCTCTCGGCTCGTGCACGTGTGCGAAGATGCTTGTTCTGCGTTCAAAACATCACACGCACGCTCGAAATATTTGAGAATTTGGAGAAGACAGAAAACATGTGCCTTATAAAAGCGGCCTGGCATAGGAAATAATAAAAAGAGACACGTTTCATTGTCCCCATAACACATGCCTCGGCACGGCCAGGAGAGTCATTAAAAATCCCTTGGTAACGCTTCCAGGCACCGTGCCATGTACTTCGACATCATACTCCAACGTGCCTCTAAAACAAAACAAAAAAAAAATTATTTGCGTTCTGCAGAGGACGAACTGAGCCAGACTGAAAAACTGAAACATAACGACGTTAAAAACCCCCCCCCCCCCCCACCACAATTGTTTTTCTTGACCCTGAATCTTTCTATCTCCACTGGTTCCTGCTGAAACTGAACATCTACACTTGCCATTGTTGCCTGCTTACCTCGCGTTTCAAGCCATTCCCATGGATGCGTGCATACAGACGCCAAACGACAAAAAAAATGGTTCGACAATTGAGTATTTTGGCCAATGAACCGATGGGGAAAAAACCGGCACGAACAATGCGGACAGCCAGCGAATAATAGAGCCGCATAATATACGCCCGGATGTACAAAAACAAAACAAAACAACAACGAAAACGCGATAAGCGGGAGGCCAAACTGTCGCTACTTGCAGCCATGAGCACTGCGTGCTGTCTCCTCGTGGTTGCCAGCCCCTCGTACTGGTACAACCGGAGGAAGAAGCAAAAACTAAAGACAACGAGACGCGGGGTAGGAGTAAAACAAGAAAACAAACAAACGACAACCAAGAGCCACACAAACGTTGAAGATAGCGAAACCAACTGATCGTCGTAATCCGATACGATTGCTTAGCGAGACACAAAGCCAAAAGTTCTTTGAAGCGTAAAGTGGCTTTGAGCACAAGGTCACCAGTAGCCGCCGCGGCCGCTTTTTGCACGTCGTGCCAAAAGAAGCGGGGAGTTCGGGGAGTTCTCGGGGAGGGGTGGTTGGTGGTCATGCTCCGTCCACCCCCTAAGCCAACAGTGAGGTCGAAGCCACGTCCTCGTCGGACCACTCGCGCGTCAATCTTTGACCACGTGATCAAGCTCTCGCCCCATATCCACGCGCAGAGAACGGCACCACGTGACGAAAAGGAGGCGGTCGATTGGCCCGGCGAGCCCGTGGCTTCCACCGAGTTGTCAACTTTGGGGGAAACGGTGTCTAGCAGGGGAGGTAGCTCCGAAATTTCCGCTTGTCAGATCGCGTAGTCCTTACGCTTGCTCGACCCGCCGCCACTGCTTGCTTTCACTTCTTCGAAGGAAGACATTCCGCTGCTCCTTTTGAACAGCGTCGAAGAGGGTCGTCCCGTCGACTGTTGTAGGACTGTACCGCGCTTCACCCTTAGGTTGGACCACAGTCGACGCCAAGAGCCATCGGAGAGCCAAATCCAGAGAGACGGTCTCACGCGAGTTTCAAATGGCGTTCCGGAGTTGCGCGACGACGGGCGGCATGTGGGGTGCGAGGTCACGTGGGGGACGCTGAGCGCGCTTGGATTGGCTGGGGGTGGCTCGTAGCGTCGGCCGCCGTCCGACGTAAGGTGGAAACGGAGTGCAGCTGGACTGGACCGCCGAGCTTACGTTCGCTCGAGCTGCTTCTTTTTATCCCACGGTGTTCTCCGGCGGGAGGGTGAGGTGGCGGCAAATTCCCCGGCCACGATTCGTGGCGGTGGTAAGTGGCCTGCGAGCCGCACAACCCCGTATGAATTTGTCGAGACAGAAGACGCGACTCCCTATGCGCGTAATTCTTCCGATAGATGTCACACCTTATTGTATTGCTTCGTCGTACTGCACTCAACGGAGAGGGGTAAAAACTGCGTTCAAGAAAAAACAAAAGAAAAAAACGGGAGTTTGAATTTGAAAGGCTGTGTCTTACTTTCTCGACATTCGGGCGTCCGTTGTATTCCGGCCCATTTCATCTTTGGAGAGGCTCTTGCACAGGGAAATCCGTGAAAGGGCAGACGAACATGCGTAAGTCTCAAGTCCCATGTTTGTACCCATTTCTGTCTCCATCGAGTTTGTCTCCATCCGGTTTTTCTACTTCTATGGACGGACCATTTCCTGATTTCTTGCACATGGAATGCTACCCGGTGAATCCCTGTTTTTTAATTCGCACACTCGCGTATTTTTAACGTAATTTCTATCACCCAACCATGATGGATTTCTGTTGAGGACATTATATATAGCTTAATTAAAGGTTTAACGCACATTGTGTCTGATTGTACATCACACCCTGTTGTACCTAACAAAAATAATTATTACCGCGATAAAACTGTATTTGGATAGAGCGGTAATCAATGAATCCTTTCCTTACCATCATTAGACCAAAAACAATGGAAAGACGGAAAAGGTGTATAACACACAGAGCAGACCAATCTCATATTCCTAGGGCCATTCAGAAAGACAATCTTCCATGATTTACACAATTCCGGGCAGCGCCAATCTTTAATTATTTTTCCGAAAACGCCTTAAACAAAATTAATTGCTATGCGAACGTGCGATTTTCATCATGAAGGTTCCACTCCTAATTGCCTAAAAATTATCATACGCGTTCCAAAAGACAAAAACAAACAAAAATATAATGTGGGAGATTCTATTTAGATGCGCATGATGGACCTTCCTGGGTACTATACTCAGTGTAGCTTCCACACCGTCGACGCAGATCATGAAGCTTCGGGCTAATGCGTTAGCTAACTGCTCCGACGTTGTCTACGCTCTGTTCACGCCTCAGCTGACAGTGCGGTTGGAGCTACGCGCCTGCCGGACCAATCAGCCGCCTCCCATTTATCACGTGACCCTGCTCTTTGCGCATGCGTATAGGCGGGAGCGAGATCATGGGGCGAGAGAGGAATGACTAGTCCAACCAGCACGTATCTTTCATTCACCGCACTGTCAGCTTAGGGAATGAACGGAGTTTAGTCAACGTACTTCCGGGAGGTGAGAGTCTACTCGGCGTAATCTGAGGACACTGCACTTCTAACTAAGGTACGGGGAATTGTGTGGATTCCCGATGTTAGAAGCACTAAAGGGGTCTGCGCGATTTACCGAGAAATCATTTTGCTAAATTACTCCTAACCCTTAACTTGATTCTCTCGTGTATTATTCCGTATAAATTACCCGAATCCAAACTAAAATATTTCTGAACACTATCGCTAAGAGTGAAACATAGATGATACAATTATCATCGCACCAAACATACTATTGTGTTGTCTTATACAAAAATAACGGTCTGCGCACATACACGGAGTTTTTCATCTGCAGTAATAAAGATTCTCAGTGCGCAATATGATCAGGATTGAAAAGGGCTTCACCGGGGCGACTGTGTGCAGGAGGCCTGTGCTTGCTGACACAACGGGATGATATCACCAACACGAGACATCATAAACAAAAGAAATAAATTCAATACGTTGGAACTGTTAATGCCTATCGTGCCAACAATCTGTAGTCATCGAGAGTAGAGGTCGGTTCACATAGGGGCGTTTTTCTACGTTACGGTTACGACCGTTTGCTAAAACGGTCATAACGTAACAAACCGTAAAAAGTTTGCTAAAAGTGCCTAATAGAGATTTTTAGCAAACCATTACCGTGTTCCGCATGCCGCACTACTGGAGCCTTTGAAGCATGCTTTTAAGCACACGATCCAAGCGATACACTCTTTAAAAAAAGTAACAGTACTTCGTCCTTTTTGGGGACTAAATCGATGTCACTGAGAGTGATCCCCCAAAACGGCAAAACCCCGGTTTAGCCCCTTCCTTTTCTTTTAGTCCCGTTTCATTGATCCCTTGAAGTCGAAGTTTTGATCCGTTAAAAGGAGTGTTTTTCATCCCTACAGCAGGGCATCAGGGACTAATTTTAACTCTTCAGGGTATTAAGTATGGTCCCTTGAGCGCCGTCGTGTCCATAATTGAGGGAGTAACTTTGATCCCTTTGAGGATCAACAGTGGTGATTGGGGACTAACTTTTTTGATTGGACTAAATTTCGTTCCTTTGGGGATTAATTTTGCTACTTAAAGGGATTATATTTATAATGACGGGGAGTAACTTTCTTCCCTTTGAGGGTCCATTTTGACGCTTTTAGAGGTGAATTTTACAGTAATGAGGGAGTAAATTTCGTCCCTTTGAGGATCAATTTTGACCCTTTTAGAGATGATTTTTACATTAATGAGGGAGTAAATTTTGTCCCTTTGAGGATCAATTTTGACCCTTTAGAGATGAATTTTACAGTAATGAGGGAGTAACGTTCGTCCCTTTGTGAACGAATTTTGCTACTTTTAGAGACGAATTTACTATACCCGTTTTCACCTCAAGAACCATAGTAAAAAAAGTCCGGCACCACGCGGACCATTACTAATTTCCCCTTTATGTGGATAATTAAGAGACATGTAGGTGCATGTTAGATTATATATATGTTATTATATCCAGACGTACACATTTCAAACGCCAAAAGCATCGTTTTTTTTTCTCCGACAACCATAATATCGTAAAAACTATTTCGCGCCGCGTATGAACAATGCGCAAAACTTGCTTTTTCTTGAGGTGCAAAAGGGTATAGTAGTGAGACCCTTCAGCTGTGAAAAGGAGTGAAAGGTTTGCGGCATTGAACAGCTTCCTATTCAGAAAAGGTAGATTGTGCAACTTGTCTGAAAAGGTATCTCTTCTGAAAAGTTGCACAAGGTGTCTTTTCAGAACAGGGAAGTATTCAATACTGCAGACCTTTCACAGCTAAAAGGTGGAAATATTGCAGTTCATCTGAAAAGTCTCACACCTTTATTTGGAAAAAGCAAGCCTGTGTTACCAAACAAGCAGCATCATCTCCAACCCTAATCTAAATGGTAATGATGCCTGCGAAGACTGGATATGCTCGAACTTTCAGGCAGGCTTCAACAGCCGACATCACCATTTTACGAAAAAAGTTGGACCAGGAATCTGTGGACAAAAATTCGCACTTTCATTGTGGAAATATATTTCTTCTAGAACTACAAAGCACCGAAAATAAAAACAATTGCACATCACAAGTATACAAAAGAAAATACTGCCATCTTGGCACTGAAGCACTTGCCAAAATTTAACATGACAAGCATATATATAGGTGTGTACAATGGTTCTTATTGCTGTAGAACGAGCCCGAAAAATTGGTGCCTGCACATTAAAAGTTTAAGCATTCACTGAATGTGCATGTTACCTGTTGAAATCAAGGCATTACGCCACCTTTCTCTGAAAAATGAGACCAACTTGCCAGGGCCTACGGTGGTCATGCTTGCAGAGTTAGCAAGGCTTGTAAACTGACGTCATTTTGTTCCAAGCACAGCAAGCAGAAGGCGATCTTTCATCCGCTCGTTATGCCAATCGGGAGTTACAACTCAACCATTGCTAACTCCGTCATCTGCAAACATGACTGCTATTGACACTGGCCAGTTTGTTGGTATTTTTCATGTGAAGGTAGGCTAAGCTTTGAAATTTCTGCATGAAAAATTGACAATCAGTGAAATCCTAATTGAGCTTTCTACATGCAGGATCCGATTTTTCTGGCTTGTTTCACAGCACTAAAACATTGTAGACACCCTATATATCAATTAAAGAATAAGAAAACTTGAAAAAAAACACAACTCTTTCTAATGTTTTTTTTTCTCTTGTGTAATGAAAAGGACTAAAAATCAAACACCTTAGTAGAAAAAAAGCTCCCATTATAAAATATGAGGCAGTAAAATTACTAGTATATTTATAAATTTAAAAAAAACCTGGCATGGGTTTGTGACTTTCAGGAATATATGTGCTAAAAAATTACTAGTATAGAGGGTGACCCAAGTCACCAGGCTCTATCTAAAATGGACCGTAAAAATCTACACCTGTACATAGCAATCTACACTTTTCGTCAAAGGTGCATTTCGCAGGTTGGTTTTTTTTCTTGTAAAACTACAAAGTGTAGCTCTCTTTCTGTAAAAAATAGGGCCAAGAAACTTAACAGGGTCTACAGCGGGCGGCGACGCAGACGACCAAGGCAATTTAAAATAAACTGGTGACGCTTCTGGTGTCTTCAGCATAATTTTGCAATTTCAAAATAACCTAAAGTCACTCGAACCCCTACCCTCTTTCCTTTTCCCATGGTTCCCGGATTCCTTGTTTCTTTTCGTATTGATAAGCATCGCACCTCGATTTTAGGTAGCCACTATACAGTATACGCAATAATATTAAAAGTGGTGTGATTGCTGTTTTAAATTACTACATATCCTGCTGCATGCCTCTGCATTTCAGCAGAACTGGGGAAATTTACGCACTATAACCTTGCGCCAAAACCTAAAATCTAGTTTGCAGACAATATTCTGGAAACTGGATTTCAGGTTTCCAGCAAGAATTCCAGTTAGATTTTGAGTTCCATAATCCAGTCAGCAAAAAAATATACTGTTTGGTTTTCGGTAGGGATCACCGCCATCAACGCATATATTGCAGTCTTTGAGAAAGCCTATTTTTCAGACGGAACACAAAAAGTGGAAACTCGCTGGACCAAGTGTGCAGCCCTCAGTGGAGACTAAGTTAAGAAATAAAATAAATGTGAAAAAAAAACAGTGGCGTTTATCTTGCTTTTTTTTTACAAATACCTCTCAAACGACTCTCGTAAAACACGTCAAAATCGTATTTCTACACGCGTGAACCGTGCATAAGTCTTCTGTTCTTCACGGCATATATTTGCAGGTTTGCAGCCTATGTACGAATTCGCTGAAGCGGCTATCTCTTCACCCAATTAGTTGGGCACGGGGAGTACCTTACGGGGCCGTCCGTATCGTATCGCAAGCTCACGCGTTGCGAGCAGGGTTGCCACGCGCGTCGAGTTATTCTGAACGCCATTCCAGGCCCTGACTGGTTCAAGTACCTCACGATCGAGCCCTCACCGCGGCACGTACTCGAGCGCACGCGCACCCACAACCTAATCACAACCAAAAACACAACCCCCCCTTCTTCAAAACACACGCACAATCTTGCCTCTATACAAGTTCACCCCTATGGCTAGGCGTCGAGAATGTTTTCTTCATTAAACCGAGAGCCAGAAGAAAACAGAAACGCCTTCCAATTGAAGAACACAAACGAAGCAGTTCTCTCTCCCTCGCCGTCGTTCGAGCTCTTTTCTCTTTCTTCTCCTCCGTCTAATCCGGCACCCGTTGATTAATTAGGTTGAAGAACATTCTGAATGTTAACTATCTTCAATGGTGGGTCTCTCCTTTCTTTTTGTTTTCTTTTTTAGCGTTTATGCTCGGATCAAAGAAGAAAGCAGCTGCAGCTATAGGGAAGGAAGGCATGGAAAAAGGCGGTTTGAAAACACAAGCTCGTAAATAGTAGGCCTAGCTGGTAAAATGTTCCAATGCGAAACAAACACTCCACAAAAACAAAAACGAAAAAAAAACAAAAAACGGAGCAAGATGTTGCGCATCCAGCTTCGCAATAACGTTCGCGAGTGCCTCGCGCCGCAGCATCTCGGCGATTCTATGTGTGTATACCTCGTCCGGTGGAAAGGGGAGATTCTCTTGAATATGCATGAGATGGCTGTTCGCTCATCTGACTCCTCTTCTGTTCTTGTTCGTGTTTTTTTTTTTAATTTTTACTTTATATTTTTTTTTCTGGGGGTGTCTACGCCTGCAACTTTGTTTTATGCGCCCTTACGCCTCCTTCCGTCTTCGTTTTTTGGGGCGGCACTCATCAAGTGAGCACAATGTTGCCCGCTCTGTGAAGCCGAGCTCGACTTAGGGAGCACCTCTTCACCAAGAGCAAAAGCGAAAACAACAACTAAAAAAAGCGACTTGGGAGGATTTCTAATGAAGACTTGCTTCCAAAACGGCATGAGAAGGCGCTACGAAGATCCGCGCTCGTAAGTTCTCCGCCCTGGCACCGTCCTATACCCTGTCCTGAACCGGAAGGAGAACCACACGTACGCACACGCATGAGGGTTCAAACGAGCTACGTCATGGTTCGTTTCAGGGCGATCCCTGATTGGCTCCGCTGATTATGGCAAGCACAAACGCAGCTCGAGACTTTGATGACGTAAAGTGTTCGGGGGTTCCACATTGGCTCGAGATCTTTTCCAGCTCTGGCAGAAGTCCATGGAAGCTCGAAGCGGATGATAGCTGAAAAAACGCTCCAAGCTCGATGGGGCTGAACCAAGTTTCTGCCTTTGCTATTGAGGCGGCAGTAGCATATATCTCCTGCAGGATGTGGGCTTGATATTGGGGCCGAGTTAGCTCTTGTGGACTGGTCTTGAGACCGGAGCGGGCTTGGCGAAGTGAGCGCCCCTTTTCCCTTGTCTTCGAGGTGCATGGTGTACAGCGGTGAGGTGTTGCCCGTATACATCAGAGCGTTTCTTCTCGAACATGTGGCTGGCTGCCACGGCAATCAGCTCTTGAATCTCGGGTAGGTCTCTTAGGAACGGGAAAGGGGAACAAAGGAACCATCATGAATTTATCTGCGGGTGGTTTATCAGTGGAGTGCTTTCGGTTTTTGAATGGGTCGCGCGGTGCTGCCCGCCTTATTTTATGAGGTGCTGCCTGGTTTGTCATGAAGTCTGTGAGGCCTTGACGAAGCGAGATTCCGGGGGTGTTAAAGAATGTCTCGAAATAGCTGCAGCGTCTTCTTATAGTTACTGTTCATAGGCAGCACAAAGAATTCGATTTACCCGAACTTTCGAGATAGAGTGTAGTTCTTTTCTGGAAAACCTCTGGGAGACTTCTGGGAGACCTCGATGTACCAATATTCGGAGGGTGCTAAAGAATGTCTCGAAATACGTGCAAATCTCTTCTTAAACTAATCATTTGCTCATATGCAGTAGCTAAAATTCGATTTACCATAACTTCCCGAATACAATTTTTGGCAGGCCTTTACGAATTATATTAGGGAGTTTTGGCAAACCGTTACCGTGTTCCGCGCACCGCACAACCGGAGCCTTTGAAGCATGCATCTATAAGCGCGACAGTAACCCTGCTCTATAAATTGCAAACTTTTTTTAGGGCGCTTTTGGCGGGCCTTTTGCCAAATATAAAGCGCCCTACAAAGCTCTCAGCACGGAGAGGTATATGTCCGTTCTTAGGCTTAACCACTTTCACAATATGTCCAAAAGCGGATCACAGACGATGGCGTGTTGACATCAACGCATCCGATAGGCGAAGCATGTCCGGGGCTGGACAATTCCTTGACCCCAGCTTCGCTAGGCATGCGCGCTGCTCGGTTTCACGGTTGATCACTTCCACGACCACGCAATTGCAGCCATTACGAGAGCATCTTTGCTTGACTTGGTCTGGCCTCTTGGCGGCAAAAGAAAATTGGCGGGCTCGGTGGCTAGCCGGCTAAATTGGACACAGTTCAAGACTCGATCGTGGAGCCGAAAATTAAAAATTCGCTCATTACGCGAGAAAAAAATAGGTCCAAATAATGATGCCTGTTGGGGGGGGGGTGCAGTCATTATGCGAGTAAATACAGCAAGTGTTGTTGTCGGCTTGCTGTGCCTATCGGGAGATGGCACCACAAACATAACCCTTGGTTAACTCCATTGCCTGCATCGGTCCGACATTCGCCAGGAAAACACATCTTAGTGAACGTTCAACCTTGTTACATATAGGCGCTGATTTTTCAGTCCTGCTTTAGATCAAGCCTCACTGATCTAATGCCCTGTCATATTATATAATCTTTTAGCCACTTACAAGAGATGTCAGCTGTCATTTCTGAATTGAACCTTTTGGTTGTTTTCAGTGGTATCTGCCATTTCAATAAGAAACAGCTTTTTTGGGCTGTTCATAAGCTAAATGTCGCAGTAAAATTTCTTTAAAGTTCCTAGCGGGTTAGATTAGATTTATGCTTTGTTGAGTTGTCGGTTGAAGGGGGGCAATAAATGAAGCTTCAATGAAGTGTGTTTCTACATCGAGGACATAACGTCATTTTCAGCAAATCCAGAAATATTTTAAAGGTGCTGGTTGCCTTTGTGGCAGCGGTTATCAGTTTGAACGAAGATCGTGTGCCAAACGCCGGTCAGCACGTGCGAAATGGAATACATCGGTCTTAACTTGACGTCGCTGATCTTCTGCTGAAATCGCTTGCCTTCTGAGACCGTCATTCCTTCTAGGATGGAAGCTTTAAGTGCATCATACAGATGTGGCCGAAGGCGGATTCTAAAGAATGCCGTAAACTTTGAACGCTACTTCATTCGGAAGGGCAGCATCCAGATGGCTGGAGCTTCAACCTGTAAAAACTAGACTTCAGGGTGCTGTGGCCAGAAGAGGGGTGGCCCACAGCCTAGTAGTTGATACTCTGGGGGGCTAACTGGTAAGATATATGTCTTGTGTGTTCCGTTCGTAGTTTGGGTCACCACTGTAGCTGACGACAGAGAAAATGCAGCAAAACAATGTGAATATCGGGTTAAGGGTGGTGTATTCCATTTTGTGCACGCTGGCCAGCTTTCAGCACGCGCTCCCCGCTCGATCCAATCGGCGGGGCCACAGACTTCAAAATCTTAGCCTTATAGATTGATTGCCTTATTTTAGAATTAATAAATTAACCTTGAAAGGTTCGCATTTTAACATATAAAGTGCGTACTGTCGAGGCACACTCGCTGCGCCAGTAATTGCTGCTATCACAGGTGGCACAAATTACCTCACTCTTGAGTTAGTTCATGCCACCTGGTCCAGTGCCTCCAAATCTGCGCCGGAAGGGTGAAATAGATCTTGAGCTGTTGGGCATACCTTTCTGGCTTTAATGAAAGGCATTAGATGCATCCATGTTAAGAGCCTTGGTCGCGCACCAGCCACCTAGCTGTGTTCGGAGATTTGTGTTTGTCCTTTGTCCCTCTTGTTCCCCTTCTCCAGGGATTATTTTCGTCATAATGTATGAGGTACAAGCAGGCACAATATTCCAAGGGTTGAGTATTCCGCCACCCATCCAGGCACGAATGATTATAATATACTTATTCTAAAGCTCGGAGCGCCTCATCGCGGCATAATGCCACGTTATTCACTGTGGAAATCAGTGCTAAGCAGAATCCATACGCGCTCCGCTCCTAGCCCAGAGGTTCCCAGAATGCAACGCGCGCGGTGACGGATTTATGGACGTATTTTATTCACGCTGTAAATGAGGGATGTTGATGATGATATCTGACCCGATGAATGTTAGGTGAGGTTTACCGGTATCCAAATCTCACTACCGAACTGGGTTCCAAATTACTCGAAGGTCAGTTACCGCGGATCACGTCACGTGACAAGACAGATAGAGCAACGCTGCAGATGCTGGTAGCTTTTCGAACGCCAAGGTACAAAACCTATTACCCATAGAGCAGGATCTCAAACACGCGGCCAGCGGGCCGCATGCGGCCCGCGACAGGCTGGGACGAAGCCCGCAGGCGTCAAGGTACGAGTCCTGGTGCCCATGCATATCTCGAACGCTAGAAATGGCATGCGCCATAGTGATCTCATCCCCGTCGAACCATTTTCGCTCGAAGAGTCGCTCTGCTCTTTTAACGTATTCACAATTTCACATAGTTTATACTTATGCATTCGTTTGCGCTTCGTCTCGCTTTATTTTTTACTTCCCAGCTTTTTGTAATGTACAACAATTCCGCTACTAGGCTGCAAGCGCGAGCTCTTCGTTTAAAGGCCGACGTACAACCTCGGTTTTCTG
This sequence comes from Ixodes ricinus, assembly GCA_037355805.1. Classification (NCBI taxonomy): domain Eukaryota; kingdom Metazoa; phylum Arthropoda; class Arachnida; order Ixodida; family Ixodidae; genus Ixodes; species Ixodes ricinus. The sequence goes on along the minus strand of JAZHYW010055861.1, from coordinate 39,418 downwards.
CAAAGAAGATAATCCTTTTAGCGCTCCCCTCTCCTGCGCGCGAGGGGGAGCCAGGTTGGGGCAAGGTAAAACGTGGAGAGGATATAGGCAAGGAGGCGGCGGGCAAAAGTGGAAAGCGCGAAGTGTACGTCGGCCTTTAAGGATGCATCTCGACTGCGCGAACTCTCGATCAGCAGGAGCAACTGCCAAAAACAAAGCTTACGAGCTCGTGTTTCTCAACTTTAAAAAAAATATCCTCATTCAAAGACAGCTATTTGTTCAGAGCGTTGTAATCAAAAATCGACAAGAAAGTGAGAACAGTCAAATTAACTGATTGTTTTTTATAGACATGTTGAGCTTGATCAATTCCTGAGTCAATGGAGCAACGGGAACGACAGTGTACTTGCTCTCTTGTTCTATTAAAAATGCCAGCACGTTGGCGTGGCGGTGTCATTTCAATTATTGTTATAACATCAGGTCAGGGCCCAAAGTAGTCAGTCATATCAACAAATCATATTTAAAGATGTCACCGGCAAAGCTGTGAGTTTGCGAAACACATAGAACACGAGGTCTCTTCTCCTTAAAATCTCGTGAACCCCCCTCCCCCCCCCCCACTCGTCTTACATTGGCCCTCCACCTTGCCGGGTGGGCTATCTGGCCCCAACACTTAAATGAGTTTGAGACCACTGCCCTTGAGTGAGACCAGAGTAAATTTTGGAACACGGCCCCGGCGTTCGGCGTGTCAATTAGGGTAAATTTTTTTGCTGGTCACTCCTATTATAGTACCCGTTTAGGGACTAATGCTATTGGGAAAAAGTAAATAAATAAATAAATATATAAAAATTATTAGATGTAAATAAATGAAGCAAATAAACACATGAATACATTAATAAAAAATAGAAACAATGTTAAAAATCGCACGCCTTGAAACGGCCTTACGTTAAGCCATTAATATATTCTGCGCTGGTGTGTACTTGCGACGTAAATCTCCAATATTTAGAGGACTAAACAAATTCAAAAGTGGCGAGTGCATGATTAAGTAAAACACACACGTACACACACACACACACGCGCGCGCGCACCCACCCACCCACCCACCCACACACACACACACACACACACACACACACACACACACACACACAGCACACAGACACGCACGCACACACAAACAGCAAGACCTCCTGACGAATTCCCAGAAAACGGTTGTCGAGAAAATGTCTCGACTCGCAGAACAGCTTTCTAGACACCTCTATTTATAGAACTTTTTCACAAGGGCGCCGCCATCTTGAAATATCGTCACTTCCAGTATGGGCGAAAACATTGTTTTGCCGTCGCCACGCCAATAGAATGCATTTAGGAGATAAGCGTAACCGTCACCCATTCTCGTTTTGTCTCCCTCTATTTTTTTACTATTTGCAGGTTGAAACGTTTTAATATTTTTTCGTCGCCCATACCGGATATGCCTACTTGGCGGTCGGGGGCGAGAGTAAGCGGAAAAGGTCTATACTGTCCGGTATCCCGTTTGGTCCGTATATGCAACGATCACGCGCGGTGGTGGCGGTTAGTGCGAATCTATATACTTTGTAACGTCCTGTGGTCCTTGCCCCCCTCCCGCTCATCGCCAACTTTGGGAGTGATTAGAAATACTAATTAATACCAGCCCGGTGCGCTGTGTGTGCGTGTGTGTGTGTGTGTGTGTTTGTGTGTGTGTGTTTGTGTGTGTGCGTGCGCGTGTGTGCGATCCCTGTGCTTATGCGATGCAACCTAGAAGAGAGGGCCTGCGCGGATGACGTCATCGGTGGTGGACTCTCCGACCCGCCCCAGAGTGGCAGACACGATGAAACTCGACGGCAGTGTACGCCGCAAAGCGGCGCATGCGCGCCCGTCTTGGCGTCGCCACGTTCTGGCGTCGCGCTCCTTGTGAGACGCTGCAAAAAACGAGCTGGCGGCGACGCCGACGCGAGACTAGACGGCTCTTCGTGAATCCACTAGTAGTGATGACGCTTTGAAAAGTGTGGGGAGGGCGAGGCGAGGCGAGGCCTCGTCGGCTTCTTGGCCGCTGTTCACCCGGCTCGCATTATTCGTCACCGCCACGGCCGGATGACCGATGAGGCCATGGCAAATGTAATAAGGGGGGTTCGGGTTTCGTGCGAGCTGCTTAGGCATTGTTTCAAAGAAACCTCAATGCACAACCCCCCCCCCATAAAAAAAAAAAACGAAAAGAAGAAAAAAACAAAACAAAAACAACATGGGGGTTATTTGTCAGGCCCGTCAGTTCGCCCTGGTGCTTTGTTATATATTTATGTAATATTTTCGTGCTTTGATATGTCTGGCTCCTAAAGGATTAAGCGCTGCTTCACCTTATCTCATACTAAAACATATATATTTTTTTATCTTGACGGTTTTTGTTTTGGTGTATAGTGACGGCGGTTTGGGGGTGTACGATCGTGAGCTCTGGTTTGCATATTCTTTGGGCTCTTGAGGGGCTAACGACTCGATTTCTTTTTTTGTTCTGGACTACAACGCTCATACGTTAAAGTTTTTGGATGATGGATAAGTGGAGATGAGCAGTTGGTTAATTTTAAAAGCGATTTTGTTTTTGGAGTTGTATAAAAACAGCGGGAGCAAGGATAGTTACCAAAATAACGAAAACCAGAACGAGACTGAATGGCTTCATCAAGATTGCTATTAAAATTACCATATTCTTCTCGATGATATCACAGCTCATCAAAAATTGCAATACCAAAAAAAAAAAAAGACATTGTAGGCGAATGCTCATAGGAAATAAAAATTATGCTGCGGAACTTAAAACACCCCGTCGTCATGTTGACACAAAACGATGATTTGCTTTAGAGAAGGACAATTTGACAATATGGCCACGTGCATGGCAGAGAAGAAAGGCTTCTCTGTGCATCTAAATGTTTCGTGTGTGTTCTTACCTCCACCCTTCCACCAGTAATGTCACGGATGAAGATTACAAGACGATAGATAATGAACTGAACATAAAGGTTTAATTGGCGAACTTGCGCCAGAAACAAAAATAGGAGGAATAAACATCATGGAAGCAGCAGCGAGCTTCGAAGGCAACCAACATCGAGCGAGCCCTGACAACCTCTGCCGTTCATCAAGATATACTCTATGTAAAGAAAACTTCGGCGACAATAACCCATCGGGGATTTGGTGTCTTCCACAAGGCAACAAGCGGAAATGCTCCAAGCCTGTCATGATGACGCCGACCGCGACCCGAGATTGGTTTAGAGGTTAGGATGCCTGGCTCTTATCCCGGAGGGCCGGGTTCGATTCCCGGTATCGAAACCCTCCAGCGCCGCAGTACGTCCGCCCAGAGCAACTTCCATCAGTATGAAGGTTACGAGACGATGGATAATGAACTGAAAATAAAGGAATAATCGGCGAACTTGTGCCAGAACACAAAAAAAGGAAGAACAAACGTCGGGAATGCAGCACCGAGCGTTGAAGGCAACCAACATCGAGCGAGCGCTGTCAGCCAGAGCTGGTCATTATCAAAGACTCGCCGGTGGATCAACTGTTTACACCTCCTCAACATCTCGCTTTGACGTTGACGGTGTCGGTGTCGCAAACCTGCGCCAGATCACCCGCGACGTCGTTCGGGACGAGCTTCGCTCTCAATCGACGAGGTGGTTTACACGACGCGCTGTCACGCCGACGCATCCATACTGCTGCCGCCGCTGTCGACGCTGTCTGCTACCATGGCGTTTGTTCTTCCCTTTTTGTTTCTGGCATAAGTACCCCTATTAAACCTTTAGTTTCAGTTCATTATCTATCGTCTCGTCGCTCTCATCCGTGACAATATTACGGAGTTAAATAATAATTAAAACAAAAAGAAAGACATACTAAAGGCTTTGTATGCCGCATCCCCAAAGCAGCGATGATCACATCTCTTTACGGTTAAAAAAGCGCATGTGTTACATAAACCGCTAAACAGATTCTAGCGGAAAAAAAAACCTAAACAGAAATAATTGTAAAGTAACCCATAGAAACATACATGCAACATACTAATATTATATTAATTTTACGTTTTATGAACTAACGATGTTCATTTGAAGTATACTTCGAGTACACTGCAACCACTGTCTTGAATATCTCAGTGTAGTGTTTCGTTCCAATGGCGCACTGCGTGTGTATGCGAAGCATATGTTAGAAGTCATAGTAGTAAACTCGAGATATACTTTATGTGAGTATACTTTCCGAATAGTTTAGTCATACTTGTTTTTTTAAATATCAAATTGTGAAATCAAGATATATCCTCTCAAGTGAAGTGGAAGTGTAACTCGCATTGGTTTTACTTTATTACAAATAGCTTTTGGCTCTTAAAAGTATGGAGTAGCTCATGTTTCCGACGTCATGTCAGAGCGGTTGCTTAGACTGCACCACCCTGATGTGACATAGCAGCTCAGGCGCAGATGCTTCGCTATTAGCAAAAACGGTTTTCTGAGCATGCGCACAGCTCGCTACGTATACGAGCAAACGAGCTAGTTTTGAAAACAAATATGAGTTGGTTCACATACATATTCGAAGCCGTAACTGACCGGAGAGGAGGAGACGTGAGGCGATAGTGAGAAAGAGAAAGTAGAGAGAGAGAGAGAGTGATCACGTGTGCAGACGAAGCTCCGCCCCCGCAGCGGCTCCGTCGTCTGCTCCGGACGTAGCTTTTGTGACATTAACAGTAAAGGCTCGTTCACATCCACTTGCAACCGAGGACGTCCGAGAAAGACAAGACCTGTTGAAACCTCTTAAAATTTCTTAAGACGAGAGAACACACTTGCACGCTTGGCGCCATCTATGTGGTGACCCTAGAACTGCATTTCACAAGAGCGAAGGTTTTGCGAGATTTCCGAAGTCAAATGTTCGTAATACCCATGAGAAAGGCTCGTTTGTAACGTTGACAAAAGTTTTTCGAGCCAAGAAAGAAGGCACAATGCGCGAGAGAAATGGAAAATATGCCGGACCGCCAAGTGTACATTGATACCCAGGTAGATGGCGCCATGTGTCCTCACGTCGTAAGAGATATCAAGAGGTTCCAAGGCACTCGGTTCTAAGAAGTCGCAAGTGTGTGAAACATACCTTCACGTACTTTTTGTGACATTCCCTCTTCCTTTCTCGCCGGCTAAGTCGCTTGTTCAAAGAAGTCCGATGAATTTCTGAAAGCTGTGGTATAGTTCGAACGTAACTGTCACCGTAGCAGGACGGCTATGCCGGCACTCGGAGTTTGAACGTCTGCCCATGACGCCTCCGTTCTCTCCGCGCGTGGAGCAGACGACGGTCAAATGTTCGCTCTGATTGGAGGGCGACAGCGAGTAGAAACAAAGGCAGCTATAGCCCCTGCGTCTTACCCACTAATCCACCCAATCAGAGCACGGCACTCTGATATGTCACCGCATCCTCCGCGCAAGAAGCCGCCGAGCTCCATGCATCCTCCTCTCCTCCAATTGCGTTCCGTATCACAAAGAAAAAAAAAAGAGTAAGGTGGTTGTCATGAGGACGGAGTCTACACTCGAAACGGTTGCGTGTCTCGACGAGGAAATCCCGCAACGGAACGTTGCGCGTCGCTCGGCGCAAGGCGGAGATAACACACAGGGAAATCCTGAAATACTCGGGACGGGTCGGTCTTCCCTGGTTTGCGCGCTGCGGTTCCGTTTGCCGCGTTTAGTCCTTGCCGGTGGTTTGATGGTTAGGTCGCACAATTCGATTTTAACGACTGGCGGTTCTCGTCTTTACGAGTCTTTTGGGTTTACTGCGCACCACATGCTGTTGAGCAGTTCAAAAGACGGAGCGCGGCGTCGTTTTGATAAGAACAAACAAGAAAAAGAAAAAAAGGACAACGTTGGATTTGCTGGCGGTCCCAATGCAAGCTCTTCGCGTGGAATCTTGTTTCAATGCGACGTATACTTCCTGTCTTTTCTTTTGCGTTTTATTTTAAAACGTGTGGTGATACCGTCGGGCTCCAATACATCTCGAAGTGTATTAAGATACAGGCAATTCCTGGCGAAGCTTTGAGGATTCCACGGTGTGTATCTTGTTGGTTGAATTTTATGAATGCATTGAATAGAAGCTTTCGTGTACGAGAAACACACACACACACACAAAAAAAGCTCGTATTTCTTGCCATAAATTAAAAGTAGTACGGCGCCTTCGACGTTAAGACCTGCTGCCTTTAACGTTTGACGTTTTAAGCTTTAAATGCTAATGCTTTGAGCTTCTTCTAAGTAAAGCCACCGGTGCTTGTTCTTTTACAACATACATCTCTGGCCAAATACCATACGTGTTGGCATTTGCAGGATGTAACCTGGAGAAGGGGGCGGGTCTGGCTAATACCGACCGTTCCAATAATCGCCTTCTGTGCGCTGCCACCTTTGTCTACCGAGCTGCCGCTTTCGTGTACCGAGCTTTCGTCTCCGCTGCCGTGCATGCATCGTCCCCCATCCCGGTGTCTCGGCAGTTTTCGCCATACGGCGTGCAAGGTCGCCTGCTCCTCGCGCACCTCTTGCCTTTGTTAACCCTTTAAACGCGCCCACGTGCGTTTGTCGCCCCTGGACTCAACTAATGACGGCGAATGCTTCGGCTATTTCCTCGTCGTCGCGCGCTCCTTGCGCATTCTATATATATATATATATATATATATATATATATATATATATATATATATATATATATCTTGCACTCTGATTGGCGTGCTCCTTCCTGCCTGCGTTCCAACGCGCCAAGGCATAGCCTCCTATATACTGAACAAAAAGCCTGGCAGATCGCCACGAGAAGCGGCCACCGAAATGGAAAGGGTGGAGCGGTAGACAACGGATGAGAGGAGAGCCACGTGACTGGCGCCCCGCTGCGGCGGGACGCCGAAACACACTTCTCCCGAGCGAACAAGTGTGTTTCGGGCCCTCGCCGCTGCAAAAGCTGTGCGCTCACGTCCAGGTACCTTGAGAAATGGCTCTTTGATTCTCTGTGCTACCAGATCCTCGCGCTCCAAATCTGCGACCGGGCGCCCTATGGCTCCGTCGTCGAACTGCCAAGCTTTGTCTGTATAGAGGCCGCTACGGCCAATAACACATTTTGGGAAGACTTGCTCGCCGTATATGTAGTCACTAAGAGTTCTAGAAATGCAGGGTGTGACGAGTTCCCGAACCTCTTACTTACTCCTCCACATTTACTGAAATTGTGACATTAGACGATAAGAACGCAGACGAAATGAAATTTCGAAGCAAGAAATGCGTGAACATGACGAGCCACGACCTGCGTTTCTTAAAGTGTCGTCGACAGTATAGAAGAGGACTCGTAACAGCCGCGGCGAACCGGCGCACATGAAACAGGTTCGCCAACATGATCGCCTTGTAACGCCATTTCCGATTATGTCAATTAATCTTGGAGCGAATTAAACTGTGAGGTTCTTGCTTAATCCGGGCTAATTAATGAGAGAGAGAAAAATAGAGGTTCATTAAACACAGCACTATCGAGTTTTTGTATATTTTGTTGTTGTTATTTCTCGTTTCGGGGGACGGCGGCACTTTTCGACCAATGGACATTACTCATCTCCGCGGTTAATGACTCTTGGGGTGTTTCGTAACCAGGGTGAAGACGCGACCAAAAGTACTTTCGTCGTTTGCTTTAATTATGTCGTTCAATGTACGACCTGATCTATATAAGATGCAATCGACGCCCTAGATACTGCAGTAGTGGTTTCCATTTTTACGCGCGCATCTATCAATCCGTAAAAAAAAAAAAAAAAAAAGCAGGGAAGGAAAGGCAGTTGCTTATCATTTCCTCGTGAAGAGTGACACCGGCTGAAACACGAAGAGTATGAAAGTGATAAAATCGCACGGTTCGGTAGCGTGAGGTAAGAATACCCTACACTCTCCGTCTCACTAAAACCGTGCAGTATAGTCAAAGCTACAGGGGAAAGAGTGCATCCCGACCTGTTGAAGAGAAGGGAAAGGAGGAACGGGGGAATCCCTGCTTTTCACTCCCGTTCCTCCTTTCTCTCCTCTTGAACAGGTTGGCATACGCTCTCTCCCCTGTAGCTTTGGCTGTACTGCACGGTTTTAGTGAGGCGGAGTATAGTTACACTAGCGCTCTTCACTGTCATTAAGCCAATGATAGTTGACTCAAGCGCAATCGGCCGGAGTTACACGGCGGCGCCAACCATCATTGAGACCGCTAGCGATCATCGAGTTCAACTGCTAGACTCGGCCTGAGAGTTCGCCCCAATAGAGCTAAAGATGGCGGCGTCCACCGCGCCGCTACCCATAGCCAACGCCAGCGTTGGCGCCAGCAAAGCACTTACGAATGCGGAAGATTGCGAGAGGTATCTAGAAAGTATCGTACCAGCAAATATTGACGGAAGAGGTAAGATTCGGGGCCAGAGCTGCCGCTAGAACGGTCATGGCACGTCGCGGAAGCCAAAGCGGCCAAAGATCGGCGAGGGCGGCCATTGTGATGTCGGTGCCGATAAAACTTTCGTTGTGTTTCTCTTGCTTGAATTTGTGTGAAACGGTCTGATGATCGTTTCTTTACTCTAAAAACAAGACAAAACAAAGAAAAGTTAATTTTAGTTTGTTTTAAAAGCTTATATATTAATTACAAAGTGTGCATTATAATTCATTCGCATTACTTGTTAAGAAAAGGTAATGTGACATCAGTTTTGGTTTTGCTTCGGTTTCGCTGTGTCCCTTGATGCGCATCTCAACAGGTAGGCATCTACCATCGCGACACTGTTAGCACGAAGACGACATCGGCGCATTTCGCATTTACTTCAAATAGTATTAGCGGCATAAAATGTTAGCGCTTACATTATAGAACTAAATGAGCTCTGTCCGTAGCAATGACAACTTGGATGACATCCTTAGTTTCAAAGACATAAACTGAAACCGGCGATCGCGTTCGCGCTAGCAGTGTCGCGCTCTGTACCGTCTAGACCGATAACTTAGTTGAGCTCAATTACAGTTGGGAGATGACAACATGTCGGCCTAATGACAGTTAAGAGCGCTACTGCAACTATAATCGGTGACAGGTTAAGTGTTTAGGGCGAAGGAAAGCAAGGCTGGGGAGGAGGAAGCAGATGGATTGCTCGAAAGGAGAGGAGGAAACATCCCCCTCGCTGAAATTTAAAGGCAACTTATTATTTATTTACAGCTGCTACCACCGCTATCTTTGTAGATGCTACCACCTTATCTCTTTGAGTTTTTGGGCCCACAATATGAAGGAAAATAATCGTTTTGTTATTGCAACCATAAAACAAAAACAAATAATGACAATTGCAGGTACATAACCCACGCTCTGGCGTTCGGAGAATCCAAGTAAGCGCAATTAATGCACCTATCAATCAAGGGAAAAAAGTTTCCGTCGGACACAGCATCGAGAGTGCAAAAAGGAAGCAAGATCACCGTTGAATTTCCTAACGCGGATCTCTTCAAAGGCTGCACGACGTCAATTGCGCGATTTAATTTACTTGTCAGTTCAGTAGAGCCACCTTAACTTGACGTCAGATAAACAGACCAACAATTCACACCATCTTCTAACTTTTTTCATTTTTTCCAGGGAAATTATATCGCCAGGGATTTGTGTTTTTAATTCACGCATATTTATTTTAAGAAATACGCGGAAGGCACATGTGTGCATGTGAGTTATAAGGCCAGAGGGACATAGCATTGGGGCGTATTCCTCATATTATGTGGACTAATTGACTAAAATTTGTTAATTTACATTTTAGTAGTGGAAAATACATATGCTTATAATCAGAAACTTGCTGAGCGTCATTGAAAGCTACTAAACAAATTTTTTGATAGACTTGAAGCACGTGAAAAGCGACTAGGGTGCGCAAAGTCAGCACTCGTGCTACAGGCACAAGGCTAGCCGCGGGAAAACGCTGATGATTTAATTATCAACCGCTTATTCGCACCGAATTAAAATCAAACACCCTGGATATAAGGACTGAAGAAAAAGGGGAGGAAAAGGGGGGGGGGGAACTCTGTCACTCTCTTTCTATTTGTTTAGAGCCTAGACTACCTAAAAGGGGCAAGAAACAGGCACGTTTTGTTTCAGACATGAGTGCTGCAAGAATATCGGCTCGAATTAAATAAAATATTTCATTCCCCGCTTTCAAGACAAAATATAGAAAAAAAGAGTATTGCAAGCAGACACTCACAGAAACCTAAAAAAAAAAATAAAAGTTCACAATATATTTTTTTATGAAAGGTTTGTGAGCGATTTCCCCTGTTCTTCTACAATTTTATTTGTTCTCGCGCTCGCATATTAATAACCACCGTGCGCTTCCCGTTCATTATATATATATATATGTGTGTACCTTTCGTATTATCGTACAGGCGGTAGCTGCGGGATTTTGGGCCTCAGTACATATACTCTAAAAAATCCAGTGCGTCTACCGTCCTGCAAAGCATTTAAAAGCCAATCAATGCGTTCTATGAAGGGAACTCAACAAATGACGTGGCAGAAGTAATGTTTCAATCTAGAAAACAGAGCAAAAACAGTCTGAGCTTTGGCACTGACCATGACTTAAGCACGTGAAACGCCATGCTCTGTGTCACAGCGCACTGTTCTTTAGGTCTAAACATATATTTAAAGGCCCCATCATTCGCGGAGTTCCTTCCATAGATTGCAGTATTGGCTCTTCCAAATGCTATAAAAATAGACAGACTGATTTTTTTTTAAATTGATATATTTTATTTTGCTCACCCGGCAAGGCCTACAGTCCATGGTTCCAGTCCTTGTGGTGGTTTCGTAAGATACACAACCTGGTGATAACAATATGGAGAAAACCTGAAAATTCAATTGTTATAACCGATTATCGTTGTATCTGGACTAGAAACTGATCGTTTCTGGTCGAGAAACTCTAGAAACTGATCGTTATAGCAGTACATCGTTGTATGTGGTATCGTTATAAGTGGATGGCACTGTACACCTGAAAACAAATATTGCGGAAGTAGCAACCAACGAACCTCAATGCAAAAGCTTTTTGTAGATTTGTCTTAACCAGCCAGCAGTGCTAATAATAGTATTAACCCTACTAATACTGGATTAAACGTGGAAAGGTAATGACCCACGAGCTAAAGTAGCATGGCGCCTTGCCGAGCCAACGCCAGACGCGAGGAACGCTGTCCACCGCACCGACGCGTCTATAGAAGACCGAGTTCAACGAAGGGTCGGCACTCTAAAATAAAACAATTATAACGATAGAAGACGCTTCCTGGCGACTCCGAGCGGCCAAAACATCCGCATTGACGACAAGCCCCCTTGGCATCATCAACACGATGTACTCCGCAAATTGACAGCGTCTAACCGTCAAGCGATAACGCCAAGAGAGCAGTCCCCAAAAAGCAAATTAAATAAGTAAAAAATGAAAAGTACTGAACTTTGTAAACGAAATAATCTTAACAGCTGTGACAGCCTCAGCCTAACAAGCATCTAAAAGCCAAAAAAAGTACGGAAGAGGATTTGGGGAGGGAGGGGGAAGGAGGTTTGGAATCTCAGCTGTCAACCGCTAAAGACACGCCCAAGCGTGTAGCGACCTTTAAGTAATAAGGATCGGAAGAATGATCAACAACAATAACAAGCGCTTCAATAAACAGGAAAATAAAAACAACGTCATGTTACCACTCTTAATATTGCGCAAGATCACGGATATCTGTCCCTGGTTTGTTGTTGCTGCTGTTAAGATTCCTGCTCGACGGCCATCAAAAGAAGACAACCAGGGGCCGCAGCCTTTCGCTTCAATTTGGGGGTTCCGTCAGGGCTCGTCGAAAATTACGTCCGAAGGCAAGTGTACACCGTGGCCGAACCGTCCATCGGAATTCACCGATACCGGCTATGGGCCGTTGTACCATGGCGAGGCCATCCTCCTGTGGGGCTCGGAGCATGAGGCGAGTTGCTGGCGGACGGGCATTAGCATTTTATGGCGATCATTTCGGGCGGTTCCGCTTGGGGAAAGAGTGGCTCTTGTCGTTTTGTTAATTGGCCTGGTCATTCGAAACTATTCGGACAGCGTACACCGCGCTGTGTCGAGGGGTCTCCGGGTGCGCATGTTTTGTTTGCTCTTATTTGGTTTCGCGTCCTGGTCCTTGCGGGCGGAAGGCAGGATGGACTCGGTGCTTTGGAGTGGAATATCGCCGAGACGCCAGTTTCATAACTTCGCTTTGGTGTACCGATACGTGAATTGAGACGCCTCTGAGTCAGTTTATGAGAAGTTCCGTCTGCTTGGATTACCAGACAGGAATTCAGGCAGTGAAATCTACTGTTCATCTTTGCACCACTAAAACATGGATAGGGTCGTAAGCCTCACATCATGCAAAACCTCTGGAAAGCTTCACAAGCCCCGATGGCAGCAGGGAGTTCGCATTGGGTCAGTTGCAAAATTTACGCTTTTAAATACTCATATCTTGCGTTTAAGAAACATGAATCAAGATATGCGTGAAGGATTCACGCCTATCTTGCTTTATGATCCCTTCTCCTTCGGCGTTCTTATTAACTAATGCCACAATCGCGTTACCTTCGAAGCGATAATAAGCAGCTCGGAGACCCGCTACCACGCCCTGTTCTTCTTAAACTATAGTCACACATCTCACACACCATACAAAGGGGAGTCTGCAGACACCAGATAGCTCTGTCATGGTGTCTGCAGAAAACAGTGTTTTTTTTTAAATAATGTACGAGCAGTATTACTTTGGCTTTAGGCTGCTAGTGACTGTAGAAGCAGTCACGAGTTACAAGTAAGTTGTAACACGTTCCTTAGATATATAAAACGCACGACTCTATAATGACTTGGCGCCACAAGCAGACACGGAAGAAACCAAACCACGTGACGGCCCGGTCCGTCTCCGCATGCGCTTCCGCCACCACAGAGCGGAGACCGTTGAAAGACGAACTGCAGTGGAACGACGCTGCGGCCACGTGACCAACCGACGCGCGCGCGCGCGTTTTTATGACTTCTCGATACAATCTCGAGCACCGCGATAACCGGACAGCTCGCCCTTGTTACGGACGCTCTAAAATGTACTTCTTTTTATCTTAAATATTCGTGTCCTCCGCATCGGACCCGCCCGCTCTTGGATCTGAATCTCAAATCGTTCGTCCCGTTTTTCTTTATCTCTTTCTTTAAATTGTTACTGAAGAATCGCTTGTTTTCTTGTTTTTGTTTTTAAAGCGCAGAGCGAGGTAGCCCGCGGAGGTGTAAAAACACGCTCGGTACAAGTTGTGGATGCCCGATGGCTCCGTCATTAAACAAACATAAAAAAATAAGAAAGAAGGTCGTAAATGGCCCTCCCCGACGAAAGTACGTAGACAAGATACGAAAGAAGCGTGCAGCCCTGGTAATAAGAATAGAGAAATAAAAAGTATCTGATGGTCGTGCTTTTGTTGGTCCCCTTCTTTCCAGTTCGGTCTCCGCTTATATATTTGCAGGGCGACGTACGTACCTCTTGTGCCTTTAATGTTTTATGGTTTTTATCTTTTTTTTTTCGGCTTCCGGTGGATGTGCCACCTCTCAATAGGCGGAGCCACCTGTTAGGGCCCCCTTTTTTCGCGGTCCGCCTTGCGTGACGAGAAAGGGGACCCTTTGGAAAAATGGAGTTTTGATTGCCCCGACCGCAATTTCGACTGGTTTTATTGGACTCGTGCGCCTTTTTTTTGTCTTTTTTTGCCGGGTTGTTGTTACCGCCTTGTCTGCCCCGTTGCGCCGAGTGGCCAATCGGCACGACCCGTCGTACCATTAAGGGGCGGGGCTTGCGGCTCGCCGCGTCCTATCATTGGCTGTAGCTTTTGGGGTCATGGGATTCTTTCTCCATTGTTCGGTCTTCGGACGTGAGATCTGTGCAGGCGACCGCTGCCCGTTGGGAATAATGGGAATGGAACGATGGCGGATTCAATGCCGCGGGAAACGAAACAAGAAACAAAAAAAAAGTGCTACGTCATGCACGAGTAAATACAACAAAATTAATAAAAATAAAAGTTTCATTTTTTTCTTTTTGCTAATGAGTCCGTGTTGTCTCGGAGACGTGTCTAAGTATTACCGATGAACGTGACGGAGAATTTCTGAATCACGAAACAGGGCATTCATTGTGTGAGGCTAAAAAAACGAATCTTATTTCCGGCAATGGTGGGTATAGTTCTTTTTTTTTTAATTACGTGAGCCCCTAATTCGGTCTTTTTTATTTTTTTTCGTGGGTAACTCTTTAGTGCAGTAAGTCTGATGATTGAGTGCAAGGAAATGAGAAAGGATGACGTACATTTAGCATAGTGTGATGGGTTGTTTGTCTCGAAACACTGTCTATGTGCTAAAGAGAGTTTTTCATTAGCGCAGGATTATTAAATCCCACGGCAATTAAATGTAGCACTATTCCCACCATGAGCGTAGGTTCATGCAAAGCAAGCGGGCGCGCATTTTTTTTTTTTGTAGGAATACATATTTGTCATGTTTTACTTCTAAATAATCCGAATTTATTCTTCAGCGTAAATCTCAGGCCAGCAATGAACGAACAACATCTCGTATCTTAAAGTTCTGGGACAGCTTCACGTAAATGGCCACACCTTGATGCTAATAACGAGCATATATTAATGTAACGAAGCCTGGCAACAAATCCCATTTTCTGCACACTTTAGAAGAATAATTGGTATAGGACACACAAATGCGGGGGCAGGCATGCACTCATCCATCAAAATATACTTACATCGTTAAAAAGTGCCACCGCATGTGGATAGAGGGCGCGAGTTCAGCTCCCACTCAGGTTAATGTGAATTTAATATTGCGTAGATATTCTTGACGTTGGAGACTTTCGCTAAAATCGTTATTTGTCTGCGTGAGCTCTTTGGTCAAATCTGGCCCTTGTGCTTCTAAACAAATACGCACGATTGTCTGCATGAAGATTAGTAAACCTCTATGGCTGTCTTGCAGTCAGAAAGCAATTGAGGCATTTCAGGGCACTTTTCTTTTGTATAAATTAAAAGGGTGATGCCATACAGAAATTATAACCCGTTCTATTAGATTGTATACTATACGTATAGTTGCGAAATTTGTTTTGATATCAACGGGCATGTGTCTTATGCATAAAATAGGTATGATCGCGGGGTCGCCATACTTGAAAGCGTCGGTGACGTCTAAGAGTAATAAAGAAGCTAGCACCTGTGCTTCTTCCTCTTCTGTTCTCAAGAGCACGTTAAAGATGACATTTTGGATTGAGCTCGTAGCTTTTGCTACGGCGACATTTTGTTTTCGGCTACGTAGCCCAAACCTTGCTCACCAGTATTGGGGTAGAGAGGGGAGGGGGACGCTCGTCCTAGTTTCGTCGGAGTTGCCTGGTAAATAGATACAACTTATGTTCCTTGCAAATTTTGTTTTTACAATCATCGGAGCTCTAAATATGAAAAACAAAAAAACTTGCGTGATTATTGTGGTATATTAAGGTTTTATATGAACGTAATCTAGCATTTAATTTTTGCGTCAAGGGTGTCGGAATTCCCTTGCTTCTCGGAAAATGACACTACGCACTGGTTCAACAACCCGTCGTCATTTACTGACTGTCATCGCCCGCGCCGCGATCCCAGAAACCACACGCAAACTTTTTGTTGCACCACCCTTTTTGTCAGCGGCGGAGCGCCGCTCGTGTGGCCGACTACGCTTCGCCACCTCGTGGTACAAATCACGAGAGACTATTTAACATTCGGGCGACCTGTTCGAATGCTGTGGATCACCAAGTTGCACCCGCAAGGGTCTGAAGTGTTTGGCATTACAACACTTTGACATGTTGTAACCGCAGAGCCCCTCGTGCACACTATACGGGAAAATAAATCCTGTTGTTTAACAAGCTCAAAGTATACGCCTCGATTGTTCCTGCTTTTCATGCATGCAGAGTTCGGTTTCAACATTGATTTTTTTTTTATTAAGGGTTGACTTTAGGGAAGCAGTATATTGCGGGAAGGTGCACCGAAATAGCCCGGTTGCCTTTCTAAGGTCCTACAGCTCATTGGGCCTTTTTGAGGTATGAACATATTCCAATTCGCTAATTATGTGAGCGTACAACCCCGCACTGCAATTTGTCGTCTGGACGTGGTATGGAAAGATAAAGGCGTAAGACATTTGTGATCTTGAAATGAGCTTGCAAGTATAGTTTCGTTGGTATATTAATTGCCTGAAGAGTTTGAATGTTATGATCCGCAATGACGCTGCTAAATGTCTTGCTTATTTGCCCATGTAGAAATTATCTTTATATCCGAATATTTGTTTGCATGAGATATTGTGTCTTGGCTTCAGCGTCCTTTGCACAGCCACTTTATCCCTTGCTTGTAATTTTCTGTCTTAAAAGCATAACTGCACATGATAGATTTGTATCTGTGTAATCTTTTTGTTCCTTTTCTTTCCGTATTGAATATTCTTCATCCGAAAAATTGCATCTTCTCTTCACTTTTGATGATGACGCTATAATTAGTTTTCGTTTTTTCACCTCACTGATTTTTTTAAAACTTTTACTGAAACTAGTCTAAGTTTTTGTTTGTGCGTGTACGATATTTTTTTTTATTATGAACATGATTTTTGTGATACAATGGTTGGTTGCAGTGCCAAATGCACGAGCCCCCATTGTGAACTGGCTCTCCTGCCTGAAACAATTAAGATGAGTTGCACCGAAATCGCAAATAGAACAACATTTCGGGAATGATTTATTTATGGTAATGTACTCCGGGTACACACCACTGTCAAGTTGCACGTTTTCGCTTCAAGCAGTGCCATTCGTGAGATGACGAGAGAAATAAGCATGTAGTAGGAAACGTTTTAACTAAAACAATCTAGGCCTAATGTTAGAATCAATAAAGTGTCCGCTAATTCCGTCTACCAGAATTCCTACATATAGTCGTGAGTTAGGTGTACTTAAGTAAGAAAGTTCACTTACTGTTATATTACTTGTTTTTATCCAAAAAAAAAGAAAAAATATCTTGGGTTGCAGTAAGATGTCTGTTTTAGACAAACCAGATTATTTACGCGACTTATTTGGTTAAAAAAGCACAACACGTGCAATGGTCTTTGCACCTTAAAAAAGTGGACAAATATAAGAGGTAATAACCTGGAGACCATAGCTTCTCTGTCGGTGTCTGAAAACGTATGTATGGTGTTTAATCTTGCAAGTTGAAGGAGTATGCGCTGTGTAAATTTTAAGCTGGTTCAGAACACGGAGACGTAAGCGCAGACTACAGGGACTCACATAAAACAAATCCAGACTCTGCACAAACACCTACCTCACACTTCCTTTTGAATCAAGCTGTGCGCCTGCAAAGGGCACATTACTGGAATATACGCAACGCTCGCAATTCTTAGAATACGCCTGTTAAGATATTCGCAGAAAAAAGTAATTTATCGCGTTGTCCTAAGTCACCCCGGCGGTAGTTTAGGGCGTACTTACTTCTGGTTAGTGTCATCTTGCCTTCTATAAAAGGAAACTTTGTCACTATATGAAACAAGATGCAAAGCTGGGCGCCCTTTTGCCCTGTTTGTAACAGGCAGCTGTGCTTAAATGTGAAACCGGCGGATGCTTTCATTTCGGTTTTGGTAGTACAGTGTCAAACTGAAGACGGTGATGCAGTAAAAACACATTAAAGTAGAAGTATTAAACAAGGCGATTCTTTCCCGAGCTTGCTTTTTACAGATACATTTTCATAGATGTACTGCCTTGAAAAAAAATACTCTCCCATCCCCTTGTTGCAAAAACGTGTAATGAACATCACAGAAAAAAAAACGTATAACGGAACATTTAACCATCGATGTTTGCTGGCGTTTAACCTTCGTAATAAACATGCCTTAAAGTTAGCAATTTGTTACGAGAAAGTCACATATGACAGCAAAGATTTCATGTTAGTTCACCTTGAAAAACATTTAAAAAATACCCTTTTGACACAGTACAACTAGAGAAACTGTATAGGCTGCATAGCATATACAGTATAGCATATACAGTTACTCTAAGTACAACATTCTTGCCATTTGCACAGTCATCAAACAATGCTCCTAAATGTAAACAAAAAGTGCTTTCACGCGCAGCTAATCCTTCATGTCACAGGGATGTAAGATTAGATCCACTGATTGCATACCGCAGCATGATAATAAAATGGCTTTTCACTGTTAAATATTGTTCATATTAAACACGTTCCATAGACGTGCGTATAATATGGGTGGGCTATACTTCGTCTCACCTTAGCATAGACTAACTGCGATCGTTTCACCTAGGTCTTTGTATTTTACCCATGAGCGCGTGCTGTCGGCATCGGGTACTACAAAGGTAAAAAATGCAAAGAAATCGACAGAAAACAAAATATCGCCATAGCGCAGCCAGCGTCATAGGCCGTGCGGGGACTTCACGCGCTTCTAAACGTGGGACAAATGGCCGAACCGCCTAAGCGCTACATGAAAAATTTTCGTGGGCAAGGTGAGACGAAGTATAGCCCACCCATATTATACGCACGTCTATGGGGCGCGTTAATAGGAACAATGAAAGCCATTTTGTATCATGCTGCACTGACATCGTCTTGTCCCTGTGATGAAGGATAACTGCGCTTGTGCTTAATTTTGTTACATTTAAAGACATTATGTAGAATGTATATATGCAGCCTATTGTTTACTTCAATTGTAATGTCAAGAACATTTTATGTTTTTCAGGTGAACTCACATGGAAACCTTTGCTGTCTTATGTGAACTCTCGTAACAGAATTGCTAACTTTAAGCCATGTTTATTACGAGGATGCCGTAACGCCAGCAATCTGACCATCATTTCGTTATACGGTTTTTACGGTGTTGTACATTTTGGATAATTTCAAGCAATACATAATTCTCTGTAAAGCAAGCTTTCGGAAAGAATGCAGCATACTTCTGCTTTTTATTAATATTTCTGCATCACCAAATCTTCAGTTTGTACATACCATAACGAAATGGCATCACCAATTTCAACATTTAAACACAGCGCCTGACAGGGTAAACGCCCGAAGCATCTTGTTTCATATAGTGACAAAGGATTTCCTTTTATAGAGGCAACATGACATAACCAGAAGTAAGTACGCCCTAAACCGCCGATAAATTGGCGTGATAAATTACTTTTTCTGCGAATATCTTAACAGGCGTATTCAAGTACGGCGTTGCAATATTCCAGTAATGTGCCCTTGGCGCAACTTGATTCAAAAGGAAGTGTAGTAGATGTTTATGCCGTCTGGAATTTATTTTATGTGAGTGTAATCTGCGCCTCTCCGTAATTCTGTTTCAGCCCAAAATTTTGCAGCGCACACTCCTTCAACTTGCAAGATTAAACACCATACATACATTTTCAGACACCGGCAAGCCAGGTCTCAGATTATTACCTCTTCGCCTGGAATTTTAGGCCATTGCGCGTGGTGTGCTTTTTTTAATCAAAATGAGATTGCGTAAATGGTTTGTCTAAAACAGACATCTTACTGCAACCCAAGATATTTTTTCTTTTTGTGGATAAACAGAAATAATATAGCTGATTAAGTGTTTTCTTACTAAATACACCTAACTCACGACTATATGTAAGATTCTGGTAAGACAGATTAGCAATTCATAGGCCTAAGATTGTTTTAGTTAAACAAAAAAAAAAAAAAAGTATGCTTATTTCTCGTCATCTCAGAATGCCCGCCTTGAAGCAAGCGCAGCGCAATTTTGGTGGGTGTCTGCCTACCATCTCCAAATGTGCAATTTGAGTATAACTCATGTGAAATTGTTTCAGGCAGGAGGAAACCAGTTCTAATGGGAGCAGTGCATTTGGCACTGCAACCAACCATTAAATCACAAAAAAATCATGTTCATAATAAAAAAATCGATACATAAAACTTAAACTAGTTTCGAAGTAAAAGTTTAAAAAAAATCAGTGGGTGAAAAAACGAAATAACGTCATCATCAAAAGTGAAAGAAGATGCAATTTCGGATGAAAAATATTCAATACGGAAAAAGGAACAAAGATTACGCAGATACAAATCTATCATAATGCAATTATACTTTAAAGACAGAAAATTACAAGCATGGAAATGAAGCAATTGCCAAAGGACGCTGAAGCCAAGACACAATCTCATGCAAATAAATATTCGGATATAAAAAAAGATATTTTCTACATGGGCAAATAAGCAAGACATTTAGCAGCGTCCTTGCGGATCATAACATTCACACTCTTCAGGCAATTATCACCAACGAAACTATACTTGCATGCTCATTAAGATCACAAATCTCTTACGCCTTTAATATTGCCGAACGACAAATTTGAGGTGCGAGGTTATGCAACATAATTAGCGAATTGGAATATGTTCCTACTAGGCAATGAACTGTAGGACCTTAGAAGACAGCCGGAATATTTTCAGTACTACTACAAAACCTAATAAAAAGATATCAATGTTGAAACCGAGAGCTCGCATGCATGAAAATCAGGAACGCAATCGAGGCGATACTTTGAGCTTGTTAAAACAACAGCATTTGCAATGACGCACGAAACTCTGTATTTTAACATGTCAAAGTGTTGTAATGTCAAACACTTCAGACCCTTGCGGGGCAACCTGGTGATCCCACAGCGGTGCGTTCCAGATTAAATCGTCTCTCGTATTTCTACCGCGAGGTGAGCGAAAGCGGCGCTCCTGCCGTATTAAAAGTGGTGCAACAAAGTTTGCGTGTGTCACAAATGGATCCTTGGCGCGAAGCGATGACAACCAGTAATGACGACGAGATGCGTAGTATCATTTACGGAAATAAACACCCGCGACACAAAAAAATGAAATGCTAGATTATGTTCATATAAAATCTTAATATGTAATATACTTCACTGAAAGTTTTTTTCTTCCATTCTTAGAAATGATGATTTACAAAAAGGGTAGAATTTGGAACCTCTGTACAACTCCGACAAAAAAGAACATCCCAATACTGGTGAACTGCTAGGCCTACGTAGCTGAAAACCATTTTCGCTGCTTTCACTGCAAATGATCAAAAATACTGTACAACATTAACTCTTGAAGAACAGAAGAGAAAACGCAGGTGTTAATAAGCAACAACGACATCATTGACACTTTCAGAAATAACATTTTATGCATAAAATTTTTATGCCCGTTGATATCAAAACAAATTTCGCAATATCATTATACTATACAATGTAAAAAGAACGGGTTATAATTTCTGTATAGCATCACCCTTTGAAATTTATACAAAAAGAAAGTGCCTGAAATACTGCAGACAATATAGAAGATTTAATCTTCATGCGAACAATCATGCGTATTTATTTAAACACAAGAATTTGGAATTTGGCCAAAAACTTCACGCAGAAAAATATCTACGCAATATTAAATTCACATTAACTATGAGTTGAAGCTAATTCTATCCATGCGGTGGCACTTTTGAAAGCAGTAATAGCTTTGATGGATGAGATGCAGTACTTATACCCCCACGATTTGTGTGTCCTATACCAATTATTCTTCTAAAGTGTGCCTTTGTTCAGGCTCGTTATTAATATATGCTTCGTTATTAACATCAGGTGTGATACATTGCAAAACAGATACGAGATGTTGTTCGTTCATTACTGCCAGATTACGCTTAAATTCGGATTATTTAAATTAAAACATGACAAATGTATTTCTACAAAAAAAAAAAATGCGCGCTTGCTTGCATTACAAGACCTACGCTCATGAGTGGAATAGTGCGGTTAATTGCCGTGGAAGTTTAATAATCCTGCGCTAATGAAAAACTCTCTTTAGCGCATAGATGTTTCGGAACAAACAACCCAAATCGCACTATGCTAAATATGCGTCATCCTTTTCTCTTCCTTGCACTCAATCATCAGACTACTGCACTGAGATACCCACAAAAAAATAAAAAGACGGGTAGGAGCTCACATAATTAAAAGAACCTCATTACTCGTTTTTTTGGCCTCGCAATGAATGCCCTGTTGCATCCACGTTAAAATCGAACGTCTCCAGAACAACACCGAACTCATTGAAAAGAAAATGAAAACTTTATTTTTATTAATTTTGTTGTGACTACTCGTGCATGACGTAGCCTTTTTTTTTTTGTTTCTGGCGGTCGTTCCGCGGCATTGTCGTTATTCCATTACCCCAACGGGCAGCGGTCACTTCGCCTCACGTCGAACCGGAGCAATGGAGAAAATTTGTTACAGTAATGATAGGACAGCAGCGCAGCCGCCCCTTAATGTACGGTAGGTCGGCCATTATTGCGCGCAACAAATTTAGGTAACAACAACCCGGCAAAGACAAAAAAAAGCGCACACAGTACCAGTCCGAAAATTACGTGGTCAAGGCAATCAAAACTCCATTTTTCAAAGGGTCTCCGCTCTCGTCGCACTTAAGCGAGACCGCTGAAAAAGGGGCCTATATGGCTCCGCCTGTGAGAGGTGGCATCCGCCGGAAACGGAAATAAAAAAGATAAAACCATAAAAACATTAAAGTACACCTGCGTACGTCGCCTACAAATGCCAAGCGGGACCGAACAGAAGGGGATTAACCGATATATCAGATACTTTATTTCTCTATTCTTATTGCAAGGAACTGCACGCTCTTTCGTATCTTGTCTACGCACTTTCGTCGAGCTACGACCTCCTTCTTTATTTTTTTAATGACGGAGCCATCGAACATCCTGCTTACCTCCGCAGGCTACTCGCTCTGCACTTTAAAAACAAAACAAATAACAAGCGATTCTCAGTAACAATGTAAAGAAAAGAGATAAAAGAAAATGGGACGAACCTTCAGATCAAAAATTTTGGCGGGTCAATGCGGAGACAGATATTTAGATAAAGAAGTACATTTTAGAGCGTCAACAACAAACGCAGCTCATCAGTATCGCAGTATGCTCAATATCGAAATCATAAAAAACGCGCGCGCGCCTGCAACAAAAAATTTGGTCTCCCGCGGAAGCGCAGCTCGGAACAGATCACAATTTTAGAGTCATAGGTGCCACGTAAGGAACCTGTTACCTTACTTACCACTCATATACTTCTTTGTCACTAACTACCTGAAACTACAATACAAATTCATTAAAAAAAAACAGTATTTGCAGACACTATGAAAAAGTTTTATTAGGCCTCATCTTTAAACATCGCAGCTGCCCCTATATTGCACACAGTTTTGACATGACCGACATCGCTAAGGAGAAATTTTTGGGCTTTTCCCTTTATGATGTATGTGACAAGGTTTAAGAAGAGCTTGGGGCGTGAGTATTTCAGAAAAGCTGCTATAATATCGCTTCGAAAACAACACGATTGTGAGTCAACAAAACGCCGAACAGAAGAGAGATCGTAAAGCAAGATAGGCGTGAATCCGCTCACGCATATCTTGATTCACTTTTCTTAAACACAAAATGTAGTAAAGCGTGAATTCTGCAACAGCCCCAATGCGAAAACCATGCCATCGGCCACTGAAAAAGTTTGAGCGACCTATATCCATGTTTTAGTGATGAAGATTGAAGTAGAGCACACCTTGCAGACCATACGCAGTAAACTAGTGGAACTCTCACAAACTGACTCAGAGGCGAATTCACGTATCAGTACAACAAAGCCTAGTTAACTCGGCAATATTCAAACGCCATCCTGCCTTCCGCCCGCAAGACAATAAGAGCAAAATGCACGCCCAGAACCCCTCGACGCAGCGCGGTGTATCGAATGGATGTGACCCAGTAAAACCACTCTTTCCCAAGCGGAACCGCCGAAATAATCGCCATAAAATAAGCAATGTCCATCCGCCAGACTCGCCTCATGCGGCCTACAAGAATGGCCTCGCCATGTGGCTTATCAGTAGTGTCGTTGGTAGTGTGCCTTCAGACATAATTTTCAGCAAACATTGTTTTTAAATGGCGAAACTGCGGCCCCTAGTTAATCTTCGCACAAATAGCCGTCAACAACGAAACAGCAATAGCAGCAAGGGACAAATAATATTGATCTGCGCAATGTGGACGTTGTTTTTATTTTGTATTTATTGGCGCTTATTATTGTTGTTGATGCTCCGATCCTTATTACTTAAAGGTCGCTACACGCTTGGGTAATCTAGTTTGACAGCTGGATTCTCCCCAAATCTTCCGTACTTTTTGGCTGCGTTGTTAGGCTGAACAATCACAATGATTAAGATTATTTCGTTTACAAAGTTCAGTACTTTCATTTTTTACTATTTAATTTGCTTTAGCGTTAATATGACAGTTAGACGCTGTCAATTGCGAATTTTATCGCTGTTAATGTGCCAGAAGCTTGTCATCAATGCAGTGTTTTGGCCGCTCGGAAATAAAATCAGAAGCGATATCGTTATAGTATTTTTGAAATTTTGCTCGATGTCGGTACTGATAGTTCGCGTCTGGCAAGGCTTTTCATGCTACTTAGCTCGTGGGTCATTACCTTTTTCCTCAGTATTAGTAGGTTAATATTATTAGCTGCTGTCTGTTAAAACAAATCTACAAAAAGCTTTTACGTGGCCAAAAACTCCGCGTATTTATTTTCAGGTGGCAATGCCATCCTTATAACGATACCTGCAAACAGACCGAAACGATCGATGATCAAGGCCAGCGATAATCGATTTATAACAATTGAATTTTCGAACTCTCATATTAATTATCACCAGGTGTATCTACAAATTTTCAGGATAGATGGACTACCCGATAACAAAATAAAATATATCAATTTAAAATCAGTCTGTCTTTATAGCATTTGGAAAATTAATACTGCAATCTATGGAAGGAACTCCGCGAGATGATGAGACCTAAATAATGTTTTAGACCTAAAGAACAGTGCGCTGTGACACAGAGCATGGCGATTTCACGTCGTCATGGTGGTAAAGCTGGATATTTTGCTTTTGTTTTTCTAGACAAAACATTATTTCTGCCCGTCATTGCGAGTTCAACTTCATAGAACGCATTGTCTTTCATGGAATTTTCTTTGGAGCACACTAGATTTTTTTAGAATAATACTGAACCCAAATGCAGCCTATTCAGCTGCGAAGACACACATATATATATATATGGCGAACGGGCTTGCAGTGTGCGGCCTCAGCAAACTAAGGCAACCCAGAGAACAGGAAAACAAACCTTTCATAGAAGAATATATTGTGATATTTTTTTTAGGTTTCTGGTGTCTGCTTGCAATACTCTTTTTTTTCTATATTTTGTCTTGGAAAACTTGAAAATAATTTTTATTTAATTCAGGCCGTCAATTCTTGCGGCACTCGCTGGCTCTGAAACAAATACATTGCCGTATTTCTTGCTTGCTGTCGCTCTAGAAAGTGACGGAACTCCCCCCTCTCCCCTTTCTTCGTCGCCTGTCAGATTATTTGATTTTAATTCGGTGCGAAAACGGTGATGTGGAAATCATCAGCGTTGCAACCTTTTGTGCCTGTTGCACAGTTTGTGCACTTGCACTTCACGTGCTTCAAGTCTATCAAAAAATTTATTTTGTGATATCAAGTTTCTGATTATAACCATATGTATATTTTCACTAAAATGTTGATTAACAAATTTAAATCAATTATTATTCCACGTAATATAGGAATACGCCCCTATGTCCCTCTGGCCTTATAACTCACGTGCACATATGTGCCTTTCACGTATTCTAAAATAAATATGCGTGAGTTTTTCCCCTGTAGATATAATTCCCCCCTGAAAAAAATGAAAAAAATTAGAAGATGTTATTAGATTCTGTTGGTCTGACTATATGACGTCAAATTAGGTGGCTCTACTTTGAAACATTTAAATAAATTAAATCGCGCGTGACGTCGTGCACTTTTCGCCATTTTGAAGAAATCCCGCGTTAGAAAATTTGGCGGTGATCTTGCTCCTTTGCACTCTCGATGCTTGGCTGTCCGGTAGACTTTTTCCTTGATTGATAGGTTACTACGCTCCTTGTCCAAACTTTTAGCGAGTGAAAATTATGTACCTGCAATTTATTATTTGTTTTGTTTTATGTTTAATAACTAAAACGATTATTTTCCTTCATATTAATGAATGCTTCAAAACTCAGTAATGCATAAATTGGTAGCAACTGTAAATAAATAATAAGTTGCCTTTAAATTTCAGCGAAGTATTACTCGAGCAATCCATCTGCTCTCTCCCCAGCCTTGCTCCTTCACCTAAAACATAACCTATCACCGATTATAGCACTTGTCATATAATTAAGCCAACGATCGTCTAATATCATTTAGCTAAACCAAATTTATCCCGATACTGGCTGTACATGAGCAACCCCAGTAGAGAATGCGCAACGAGACGAAAACAAAACAAAACCAAAACTTGTCACATTACTTTTTTTCTTCTTTTAGTTAATACAGAAAATTTAATGCACTGTATTATTATAAAACTTTTAAAACAAACTAAAATCAACTTCTTTATTTTTGTTTTTAGAGTAAAAGAAACGATCATCAGACCATTCTAGTAAGCAAAGAAAACACAACGAAAGCTATCGGCGCAATCCCATCACAATAGCCGCCCTCGCAGTCTGCAACGCTTTAACGCTTCCACGACGTTAGCATCTAACCCAATCTTACACTCTTTCCGTCAATATTTGCTGGTACGATACTTCTAGATACCTCTCGCAATCCTTTCATCAAGTGCTGGCATAACGCTGGCGTGTATAGCGGCGCGGTGGACATATATCTTATAGTGTAGGGCGAACTCTCAGGCCATCTCGGTGAACTCGATGATCGCTAGCGGCTCCAATAATGATTGTATACCGTAACTCAGAAGCCGATACGCGAATCAATATCGACAACTAATGTTGTGAAACAGATAACTATACTCCCGCCTCACTAAAACCGTGCAGTACAGCCCAGAAATACAGGGGAAGGCGTGAAGCCTTAACCTGTTCAGGAGAAAGGAGGAACGGGAGTGAAAAAGCAGGGATTCCCCCATCCCTTTCCCCTTCTGGAGTCGGGATGCTCCCTGTAGCTTGTATACCGCGCGGTGTGGACAATTGTAAGTATTCCTACCTCGCTACCGAACTTCGACGATTTTATCACTCATACTCTTCGTGTTTCAGCCAGTGTCATATGCGAGGAAATGATAATACCTTTCACTCCCTGCTTTTCTTACGAATTGATAAAATGAGTACTACTGCAGTATCTAAATGGCATCGATTGCATCTTATACTCGTCAGGTCATTACGTGGAACGACATAATTAAAGCAGAGCGATATGCACCGTCTTCACCCGTTACGAAGCTGCAAATCATTAACCGCGAGATAGTAATAATCCGATTAGTCACATGCCGCCGTCCCCGGCGAAATGTAACAGCAAAATATAAAAATCGATGATACTGCAATGAACCTCTATTTTCTCTCATTAATGCCCGGGTCGCGGCCTCACGGGTGGAATTCGCTCAAGATTAATTGACATAATCGAAATGTGATTACAAGACGATCGCTGGTGGCTCGCTCGCGCCGATTCACCCGCGCTGTTACGAGTCTCTTCTACTGTCGGCGACGCAGGTCGTAACTGTCATGTTCACGCATTTCGACATCTGCGTTCTTATCGTCTAATGTCAATTTCAGTAAATGGAGAATAAGTGAAGGTTCGGAGTCGTCACACCGCCATTTCTAAGAACTCTTAGTGACTACATATATGCAGCGGCAAGTCTTCCCAAAAAATGTGTTGTGCCATGGCAACCTCTATACAGACAAGTTTGGCAGTTCGACAACAGAGCCATAGGGCGCCCGGTCACAGACAGACGCAGAATCAAAGAGCCATTTCTCAAGGTCCCTGGACGTGAGCACTACCTTTGCAGCGGCGAGGGCCCCGAACACACTTGTTCATGGGTGTGTTCGGCGTCCCTCTCATATAAATCGTTGTCTACCGCTCCACCCCGGCGGCTCATGTCTTGGCTATGCCGCAGCGTTGCGCGGCAGGAAGGAGCGCCAATCAGGGTGCAGATATATATATATATATATATATATATATATAGAATGCGCAGAACGCAGCGACGACGAAAATAGCCGGGCGCGTTCGCCGTCATTAGTGAGTCAGGGGCGACGCAAACGCGTGGGCAAAACGAGGCAAGGTGCACTTGGCAACAGTGACCGTAGCTGAAAAATACCGAGACGCCGGATGAAATGCGTAACTCGATTTTTACGAAAGCGGCAGCCTCAGCCAGATTGGCAGCGCACAGAAGACGATTATTAGGCAGTCGATATAACCCAGACCCGCCCCCTTCTCAGGTTACATGCAAACTTGCCAACACGTATTTGGCAGAGGTCTTGTTATGGAACGAAAGCGCCAGTGGCTTGCAGAAGAGCTCAAGCATTAGCATTTAAGCCGACGTCAGGCGATTAAAGCAGCAGGTCTTGGCGTCGAGGCGCCATGCCTTACGAATTTATGGCAGAAGCGAGCTTTTTTGGTGCGTGTGTGTGTTTCTCATGCACGAAAGCTTCTATTCAATGCATTCATAAAATTCAACCAACAAGACACACACCCGTGGAATTTCAAAACTTCGCCAAGAACAACGCAATACATCGCTTAATACACTTCGAGATATTGGATTTACATTTGTACCACGTTTTAAAATAAAAACGCAAAAAAAAAGATTGAAATTATACGTCGCATTGTAAATTCCACGCGAAAACCGCCAGCAATTCCAACGTTGTCCTTTTTTTTCTTTTTTTCTTGTTTGCTCTTATCAAAACGACGCCGCGCTCCATCTTTGAGCTGCTCAACACCTTATGCGCAGTGGTGCAATGACTTCAGCTAAAAACGAGAACCGCCAGTCGATTAAAATCAGGTATTACCGGCAAATTCATTGCAGCAGGCGTTTCACAGCGCTACAAACCAGGCCATCCCAATGGCTCAGGATTTCCCTGTGTCTCATCCCGCCTTGCGCCGAGCGACGCGCAACGCTCCGTTGCGGGATCGAGACACATAACCGTTTCAGTTAGATGACAACCGCTACTCTTTTTTTGTGATACGGAACGCAGTAGGGAAGATGCACGCTGGCCCTTCTTGCGCGGGGAATGCGGTGTTTCGTGCTCTGGTGGGTGGATAGGTAAGACGCAGGGGCCTATAACGCCTTCTTCCTGTCATAGCAGACGTTTGACCGTCGTCGCAATCCACGCGCGGAAAATTTGGAGGCGTCATGGCGGGCATTCCAGTGAGTGCGGCGTGTCTCTTAGTAGTAAATGACAGTTGCTACGCCAGCTGAAATTCATCGGACTGCAAGGACTTTAGCCCGGCGAAGAATGGCAAAACGTGAAGGCCGTTGCGCAGTTGCGTTGCCGAAGGCCAGTGCCTCTTGATATCTCTTGCGACGTGGACACATGGCGGCATCTACTGGTATCAATGTACGGCGGTCAGCGTATTTCTCTCGCGCATTGATGCCTCCTTTTGGCTCGAAAACTTTGTCAACGACAAACGAGCCTTTGCTCGCCAGGTGTTACGAACATTTGACTTCGGAAATCTCGCACAAGGCAAATGCCCCAGTAAATGCAGTTACCGTCACCATGGGATGGCGCCAAGCTGTATTCTATGTGATACTCTCGTCTTAAAGAAATTTTAAGAGGTTTCAACAGGTCTTTATGTCGGACGTCCCTCGTGAGAATTTGCAAGTGTGAACGAAGCCTTTATGTTAATGTCACAAAAGCTACGCCCGGAGCAGACGACGGAGCCCGCTGCGGGGCGGAGAGACACGTGATCACTCTCTCTCTCTCTCTCTTTTTCTCTCTCCTTTCACATCCGTATTTTTTCTCCGGTCAGTACACTTCGAGAATATATATGTGAACCAACTCATATTTTGTTTTCCAAAACTAGCTCGTTTGCTGCATATAAGGATCGAACAATGCGCATGCTAAAGCCGTTTTTATAATAGCGAAACATCTACCAAATATACTATATTTTTATCGAAATGTTTTTTTTTGTCATTTATAAACTATATACTAAAACCAAAATACGTAAAATAAATATGCAGTTACTTCTTCGCGGAGACTAAAACAATTCGAAATTTGATATTTAAAAAAACAAATTATGACTAAATGATACTCACATAAAGTATGCTCTAGTTTACTATATGATTCCAAAATATACTTCGCATACACACGCAGTGCGCCAATTAAGACGAAAACTACTGGAATATTCAAAGACATTTATACTCAAATGAACATCGTAGTTCATAAGGCAACAAAATTAATGTAATATTAGTATGTTGCATGTAATGTGAATTCACAATTATGTTTTTATTTTTATTTTCGCTGAATTGTTGTTCTTCTTTACATGCGCACAAAAGTGTGATCATCACTGTTTTGGCGATGCTTACTATAAACCTTCGGTGTCTTTTTGTTTTGTTTTTAATTATTCTTTAACTCCGTAATGAAATATGCGGATAGTGACAGACGATGGATAATGAACTGAAACTAAAGGTTAACAGGGAAAAAATGAAACAAAAGGGAGAGAACAAACGAGCAGCAGAAAACCGACAGTGGCAGCAATGTGGATGCGTGTGTGCTACGTCATTAGTTTTCATCTGATTGAAATTGTCAGGCCACAGTATTGGCGCAGTTTTGTGCAGCGTCAAGCAAGAATGTTGAGAGGTGTAAACAGTGTCATGCCGGCGAGTCTCCTGATGACAGCTCTGGCGATTCGCTCGATGATGGTTACCCTCAACCGCTGGAAACTGGTCTTCACGCGCAGTAATCGCAGCAGGTGCCGATAAAACCTTTATTTTAAGTTCATTGTTCATCGCAGCCTCATACGACACGTACTAATGAAACTCTGGGCGGATGCCCTGCGCTGGAAAATTTCGATACCGAATCAGGCCAGGCCTTCTGGATGACCAGATATCAGCCCGATCTCGGAATACGTCATCATGTTGAGCTGAACACTTCAGTTGTATGCTTGTGGTACGTTCAGCTGTTGTCGCCGAGTTTTCTTTGCATATAATATGCCTTGATGAGACTGGCAGAAGGTCAGGAATCGCTCGATGTTAGTTGCGCTCGACGCTTCGCTATAGCGCAGCGTTTATTCTGTTTCTGAAGTTCGCCAATTAATCGGTATGTTCGTTCACATTTATCTATCGTCTCGTAATCTTTCATCCGTGACATTTGCTGATAGTGCGAAGATAGAGCACGCAGAACATTTAGACTTCTCGGTCATTCACGCGGCAATATTGGCAAATTGTCGCTTCTCTAAAGCAGATCATCGTGCAATATTAACATGTCGACTGGGCATTTTAAGTTCACCCAATATTTTATTTCATGACATTCGCCTACAACGCTTTTTGGCGTACAGTACCGATCAGCAGTGTAGCTGACAAGCAAGCAGCGCGCTCGTGAGCTAACGATTTCACAGCGCTTGCCTTCACGCTAAAGCCAGGTTCGATTCCTGGCACGGAAATTTTTACATTTTGCTGACACAAATAATGTGATGTTCTGGCAAAATCCAGAACCTTGTTGCTGATTCACGGGGTGGCTGCGGTGAAGCGTACCCTCACGTCGATGCTACCAGCTGGGGCTTGCGCAAGCCCTCGACTACGTCTTGGAGAGCGACCTTGGGTCCGCCGCTTTTCATCTCTGAATCGTCTTCCTTCGAGGATTCCGTTCACCGCCGCTGCCTTCGCCATCACCCGAGACGGCAATGTAGCGGCGAAAAGCGGCGTGGGGGTGATGTACCGAAGAGATTCTCCACTCTAACGCTGCGGCATCCGGTGACGTTGTCGTGGCCTCAACGTTATCGATGACGGCACGTCGCGACGGCTTTCGTCGATTTACCGAACAGATACTCCGTTGAAGCGGAATCCCGTCGCCGCCTGAAATTAACGACACCATGGGATGACCCGCAGATATGGACCGCCGGCGGGCTACTCATCACACCAGTCGGGACTTGCACTGCTCGCGTCGAGATCAATGGTGGGACGATGCCCTGTCGAAGTTCGTTGCAATGTTCTGCAAAGACTGTGCGAGCGAGATTATCGCATCGAGATGGACGTTTTTTGCGAGTATGGCGCCGTCATCGACCTCCAGACAAACCGGCTTGACGCTACGAAAACCTGCTCCACCACCGGAGGAAACCTAAAGCGGCGTCATCCAGGGTCCAAGTCCTCGCAAACTACGTGAACTTACCGCCGCGGTCAGGTGTTTTTCGTACCCGTCGGGATCGATGGAGACTTTCTGCAGCGACGTTCTGCTCGAGTGAAAGCCCTCCAGTTGCGTCTCGAAGAGGGATCGGCGTCGCAAGTAGGCATTGTGGAGCTCCAAGACGGACACACTGTCGCACTTCGTAACGAGGCATCCGACAGGAAGGCTCAGCGCGAACACATGAATGGCGCCGCCGTGGGTCACGCCGAGGAACTCCCGGACTCAGCCACAATCGCCGGAGTATCAGAAAACCTCTGCTTCGTGGCCCAGTACCACGGCAACGCCGCCTTCGCGGTTACCGACATCGGTCCAGCCCTGCCTGCCCCGCCAGACGACAACAACTCAGCAGCCTTCTCGCCGGAGTTCAATGAGTGCTTCTCCACGTCGTCAGAGGTGCGTCCGGAAACGGCTGGTTGCGAAACATCGAGATTGTTACTGATGACGACGCGCTTTCTGTTCATCGGTCGCCATGCCGTGTCTCTGTGAAGAAGTCATCCAGAAGCAGGTCAGGCAATGTTCGACGACGACATTGTGCAGCCGTCAAGCTAGTCCGTGGGCTTCACCGGTAGTCCAGGTGAAAAAGAAAAACGGGACTTTTCGGTTCTGCGTGGACTATCGTCGACTGAACGCCGTAACACAAAAAAGGACGTCTACCCTCTACCACGCATCGACGACACTCTGGAACCGGCTGCGCCACGCCTGCTACTTTCGTCGATGGACCTGAAGAATGGGTACTGGCAGATCAGGAGTCGACCGACGGGATCGTGAGAAGACTGCCTTCTTCACGCCGGAAGGACTGTACGAATTTAATGTGATACCGTTCGGACTGCTAGGTGCTGTGCGCATGTGCACAGCACCGGCGGCATTCCAGCGCGTTACACTGTTCTTTCCGGCTTAAAATGGCAAAGCTGTCTCGTCTATCTCGACGACGTCGTGGTGACGTTGCAAGCGGCATCCACGAGCACCTGAGACGTTTGCGAGCCGTGCTACATGCTATCGAATGCCGGACAAATTCACTAGAGCCGTCAGAATGTCGGCTCAACTGCACCACGGCAATTTCAAATTCATGGGGCATGTCGTGAGTGCTCAGGGTGTTAGCCCTGACGCTGCGAAGACATCCGCTGTGGCCGAATTTCGGGAAGCCATTAGACAAGCAAGACGTACGACAGATTTCTTGAGCAGTGCGCCCAACTACAGACGTTTCGTTCGCGCCGTTTCGCCAAGATTTCTGCACCTCTCACGCATCTGACGAAGGACGACGTGAACTTCCAGTGGGGGGGAGGAGCAGAACAAGCATTCAACGAACTCAAGGAAAGTCTCCAGTCGCCCCCTATCACCAGACACTTCGATCCATCAGCGGAAACGGAAGCTCACGCAGACGCCAGCAACACCGGACTTGGCGCGGTACTCGTCCAAAGCAAGACGGAGCAGGGAGGTGATGGCTTACGCGAGTCAGGCACTGTCCGGCGAAGCAAATTACTCAACGACCGACAAGGAATGTCTCGCTGTCGTCTGGGCGTTGACCAAGTTCCGCCCGTACCTGTACGGGATCCTGTTCCGCGTTGCCTACGGACCACCACGCCTTCTCTTGGCTCGCCAACCTCAAAGACCCGTCAGGACGCCTCGTCTCACTGGAGGCTACCGACTGGCGAGCATTCGACGTGACCATTGTGCATGAGTCTGACCGCAAGCATAACGACGCCGACTGTTTGTCTAGGGCCCCAGTCAGATCACCTCCTCCCGGCAGCACCGACGACGGCGATGACGCTTGTATTCTCGGTGCAGTGGCAGATACCGACATCGAGGCGCACTTCAACGAGACTTTGACCCGGAACTTCGTGCCGCGATCCAGTACCTCGAAGGTCAGGGAAGTTGGACTCCACGAGTCTTGTATAGACCCGTCAAGCTGTCGCCCTTGCGGCGAGGCGTGCCCAGCTCAGAAGAACTTCGGAACCAGCAACCCACCTGACTGCTGGTTGTTCGCTGCAAGTCTGCGAAGGCGTCTTTCAAGCATGCCACGACGACCCGACGGCTGGACACCTTGGCTACAGCAGGACGCTCGCCCGCGTTTGTGGCAAGTACTGTTGGCCGAGACTCCCGAAAACCGCCCGGCCCGTACACACGGTCGTGCCGATGAGTGCCAACGACGTGGAGAAGCCTCCGACGAAGCTCAGCAGGACTCCTGCAGCCGATATCCGACCCCGACTACGCCCTTCCAGCGAGGTCGGAATGCATTTACTTGGGCCGTCCCCTACATTGACGCAGGAAACCGTTGGATTATAGTCGCGCCGATTGTCTTGCACGATGCGCCGGACAAAGCCCTTCCATCGGGAACAGCGGTCGAAGTTCCTAGGCGCAGCTCTTAGGCACGTCCGTTTCCATCTTGGCAGAGCGGCGTCGGCGTCGCCGTCGGCGTAACCGCGCGGTGCATGATGGGCAAATTTCCCCGCTAGATTTAGCGGAAGTTTTCCCCGCTTAATCTAGCGGGGGACCTTCCCCGCTAAATTTAGCGGAAAACTTCCCCGCCGAATTTATCGGAGGGTTTTTCTCCGCCCTCCCCCCCCTTTTGGGGTCACGTGACCCGCCCCCCCCCCCCCCCCGGAGTCACGTGACCCCCCCCCCGTGCCTTCCCCTCCTCCTCAAGAGCTGCGCTCTAATTCGGCGTTGCAGGGAGTTGTAAAGCCGCTTTCATTTTTCGTCGAGTTCATACTCCTCCGTCATGCGCCGCACCTGAAGTGCTGATCACAGATCGAGGGTCATCTTTCATGGCGCAGCTAACTCCAGGAGGTTCTTCGGCTCAGTCACACCAGCCATCGACGAACCACCGCTTATCATCTGCAGACCAACGGGCTAACTGGAGCGGCTCAACAAGACGATCGCCGACATGATCTCCATGTACGTCGACGTACAGCACGAGACGTGGGACAAGGTGTTGCTGTACGTTGCGTTTGCGTACAACACACCGGTTCAAGAAACCACTGTAATGACGCCGTTCCAACGGGTACACGGCCGGACAGTTACCACGATGCTCGACGCCATGCAGCCTCCAGTGTCAGCCGACGATGAGAACGACGACGCTCAACTGATCTCTCAACGCGCGGAGGAAGCTCGTCAACTGGCAAGAATCAAGATTCAAGACCAACAGCGAGTCGACGCACGCCGGTAGAACCTTCGTCGCCGGAACGTCCACTTTCAACCCGGAGACCGGGTATCGGCGTGGACACCGATATGGTGCCGCGGTCTCAGCTAGAAGCTTCTGAAACGCTATTTTGGACCCTACAAGATCACCCGACGCCTCGGCGATCCGAACTACGAAGTTCTTCCCGACGGAACGCGCCCATCTGCAAGACGCCAGCCACGACTTGAGGTGGTGCACGTCGTCCGGCAGTGGCTCGCGATTCTGCTGTCCTTTTGTTGTGGATATGTGTTTTCGTTTTGTGCTGCATCGGTACGATGCACTTTTCTTAAAGGAGGGAATAATGCCGCGCGCGCAGCTGACCAAGCAGGCAGCGCGCCCGTAGCCTAACGGTTATCGTGCTTGCCTTCCACGCAAAAGCCAAGGTTCGATTCCTGGCCGCGGGTACACATTTTTGTTGACTCTGCAATGTGATGTTCTGGTAAATTCTAGAACCGTGTTGCTGATTCGAGGTTAGAAAGTTCCATGCGCGAACCTTCTACGTCGATTGTTTCCAGAAGCCCACGCGTGTACAAATGGGGCTCCGCGTGGCAAGCCGGAGTCAGTCTCGCCCCAGCGTTCGATCCTGCTGTTACGCCGACTTTGACGCCTGCGACGCTCTGTTATGCTCTGTCTCTCTGTTTTATTTTTGGTTTTGGGCACAAGTTCGCCCCATTAAACGTTTTAGTTTTCCTCAGTCATTCTTTGCTTCGTCACCTCATCATTCGTGTCAATGTCCCCAAGAAGAATATGGTAATTTTAATAGCAATCTTGAGTGAAGCCATTTAGTCTCGTTTTGGGTTTCTTTATTTTGGTGGCTATTCCTGCTATCGCTGTTTTTTATACAACGCCCCCCAAAACAAATCGCTTTTAAAATTAACCAAGCGCGTCTCTCCACTTATCCATCATCCAAAAACCTTAACGTATGCGCGTTGTAGTCTGGAACCCCAAAAAAATAGAGTCGTTAGCCTCTCAAGAGCCCAAAGTAACCATGCAAACCAGAGCTCACGATTGTACACCCAAACCGCCGTCACTATACCGCAAAACAAAAAACGCCACGACAAAAAAAAAAAAGATGAATTAGCATGAGATAAGGTGAAACAGCGCTTAATCCTTTAGGAGCCAGACATATCAAAGCACTAAAATATTATATAAATATAACAAAGCACCATGGCGAACTGACGGGCCTGACAAATAACCTACATGTTGTTTTTATCTTCCTCTCGTTTTTTTTTTCGTTTTTTTTTTTTTGGGGGGGGGGGGGTTGTTTATCGAGGTTTCTTTGAAACAATGCCCTGAGCAGCTCGCACGAGGCCCCGAACCCCCCTTATTACATTTGCCACGCTTGGCCTCATCGGTCATCCGGCCGTGGCGGTGACGAATAGCGCAGCCGGGTGAACAGCGGCCAAGGAAGCCGACAAGGCTCGCCTCGCCTCGCCCTCCCGTCCCTCCTCACAGCGATCATCACTGCAAGTTGGATTCACGAAGAGCCGCCTAGCTCGCGTCGGCGTCGCCGCCAACGCGTTCTTTGCAGCGTCTCACAAGGAGCGCGACGCCAGAACGCGGCGACGCGAAACGGACGCATGCGCCGCTGCGGCGTAGACCGTCGAGTTTCGTCGTGTCTGCCGCTTGGGGTGGGTCGGGGAGTCCACCACCGATGACGTCATCCGCGCAGGCCCTGTCTTCTAGGTTGCATCGCATAAGCACGGGGGTCGCACACACACGCACACACACACGCACACACACACACAGCACACCGGGGCTGAGTAATAATTAGTGGCTCTGATCACTCCCAGGGTTCGCGATGAGCGGAAGGGGGCACGGACCGCAGGACGGTATACAAAGTATATAGACTCTCACTAATCCGCCACCACCGCGCGTGATCGTTACATATACGCACCGAACGCAATACCGGACAGTATATATAGAGATGTTTAGAAAGCTGTTCTGCGAGTCGAGATATTTGCTCGACAACCATGGGAATTTGTCAGGCGGTCTTGCTGTGTGTGTGTGTGTGTGTGCGCGCACGCGTGCGTGCGTGCGTGCGTGCGTGAGTGCGTGCGTGCGTGCGTGCGTGCGTGTTTGCGTGTGTGTGTGCGTGTGTCCACTCGCCACTTTCTATCCACTCGCCGCACTTTCATCATCCGCTCTCCCACTTTTTAATATGATCATTCCTCAAATTAGGAAGTTTACGTCGCATGTACACACCAGCGCAGAATATATTAATGGGGTAATGGCTTAAGGTAAGGCCGTT
This sequence comes from Ixodes ricinus, assembly GCA_037355805.1. Classification (NCBI taxonomy): domain Eukaryota; kingdom Metazoa; phylum Arthropoda; class Arachnida; order Ixodida; family Ixodidae; genus Ixodes; species Ixodes ricinus. Next base: position 1,905 of record JAZHYW010055861.1, on the reverse strand, counting down.
TCAAGACGTGCGATTTTTACATTTTTTATATATTTTTTTATTTATGTATTCGTGTGTTTATTTGCTTCTTCATTTATTTATATCTAATTTTATCTCTTAATTAATTAATTAATTTCCCAATAGCATCAGTCCCTAAACGGGTACTATAATAGGAGTGACAAGCAAAACAATTTACCCTAATTGACACGCCGAACACCGGGGCCGTGTTCCACAATTTACTCGATGTCACTCAAGGCCAGTGGTCTCAAACTCATTGAAGTGTGGGGGCCCCGTAGCCCACAGCGGAAAGGTGGAGGGCCAATGTAAGACGAGGTGGGGAGGGGGTTCACGAGATTTTAGGAGAAGAAGAGACCTCATGTTCTATGTGTTTCGCAAACTCACAGCTTTGCCGGTGACATCTTTAAATATGATTTGTTGATATGACTGACTACTTTAAGCCTGACCTGATGTTATAACAATAATTGAAATGACACCGCCACGCCAACGATGCTGACATTTTTAATAGAACAAGAGAGCAAGTACCATCGTTCGTTGCTCCATTCTCTCAGGAATTAATCAAGCTCAATATGTCTATAAAAAACAATCAGTTAATTTGACTGTTCTCACTTTCTTGTCAATTTTTGATTACAACGCTATGAACAAATAGCTGTCTTTGAATGGGGATATGTTTTCTAAAGTTGAGAAACACGAGCTTATAACTTTATTTTTGGCAGTTGCTCCTGCTGATCGGAGAGTTGTCGCAGTTGAGATGCATCCTTAAACGAAGAGCTCGCGCTTGCAGCATAGTAGCGGAACTGTTGTACATTACAAAAAGCTGGAAGCAAAAAATAAAGCGAGACGAAGGGCAAACGAACGCAGGTAAGTATAAACTATGTGAAATTGTGAATACGTTAAAGAGCAGAGCGACTTTGCGAGCGAAAATGGTTCGACGGGGATGAGATCACTATGGCGCATGCCATTTCTAGCGTTCGAGACATGCATGGGCACCAGGACTCGTGCCTTGACGCCTGCGGGCCTCGTCCCAGCCAGTCGCCAGGCCGCATGCGGCCGCTGGCCGCGTGTTTGAGATCCCTGCTTTAGGGTAATAGGTTTTGTACCTTGGCGTTCGAAAAGCTACCAGTATCTGCAGCGTTGCTCTATCTGTCTTGTCACGTGACGTGATCCGCAGGTGTAACTTGAACCCATTCGAGTGAAATTTGGAACACAGCCCGGTAGTGTCCCTTGGATACCGGTAAGCCTCACCTAACATTCATCGGGTCAGATATCATCATTAGCATCCCTCATTTACAGCGTGAATAAAATACTTCCATAAATCCGTCACCGCGCGCGTTGCATTCTGGGAACCTCTGGGTTAGGAGCGGAGCGCGTATGGATTCTGCTTAGCACTGATTCCCACAGTGAATAACGTGGCATTATGTAAAGACTTCGAGCTTTGGAATAAGTATATTATAATCATTCGTGCCTGGATGGGTGGCGGAATACTCAACCCTTGGAATATTGTGCCTGCTTGTACCTCATACACCATGACGAAAATAATCCCTGGAGAAAACAAGAGGGACAAAGGACAAACACAAATCTCAAACAGAGCTAGGTGACTGGTGCGCGACCCAAAAAATCCGCCTGGTCCTGGTATCGAACCTGGGACCTCTCCATTTCCAGTGGAGCGCTCTGCCAACTGAGCTAACCAGGGGTTAGACGTCAGTAGAGCAAACAGGTTTTTTCAGCTGCCACCAGTCTAACACCAACAAGGGTGAAGGGCTTGCATTTTAAGGTTATGATTTTAATGCAATGAAAGGCAAAGGTGCAAGCGAGCTGGACAAGAATTACGAAAATAATCCACGGAGAAGGGGAACAAAAGGGGACAAAGACAAACACAAATCTCGAAACACAGCTAGCTGGCTGGTA